>JAAAWM010011936.1:72500-127698 GCA_036873465.1 Thinopyrum obtusiflorum | reverse complement strand
AGAATCTGAAACGAGAGTTGTACAAAAGAACATATTCTCCAACTTTGAATTCCGGCTTTTGGATTCTTTTATCATGCCATCTTTTAACTTTTTCTTTAAACAATTTGGCATTTTCATAAGCTTGGGTTCTCCATTCATCTAGTGAGCTAATGTCAAATAACCTCTTTTCTCCGGCAAGTTTGAAATCATAGTTGAGTTCTTTTATTGCCCAATATGCTTTGTGTTCTAACTCTAGAGGCAAATGACAAGCTTTTCCATAAACCATTTTATACGGAGACATACCCACAGGATTTTTATAAGCTTTTCTATAGGCCCAAAGTGCATCATCTAGTTTCTTAGACCAATTCTTTTGGGACCTATTAACAGTTTTCTGTAATATTAGTTTTATTTCTCTATTGCTAAGTTCAACTTGACCACTAGATTGAGGATGATAGGGTGATCCCCCCCCCCCCCCCCCCCCCCCCCCCCCCCCCCCCCCCCCCCCCCCCCCCCCCCCCCCCCCCCCCCCCCCCCCCCCCCCCCCCCCCCCCCCCCCCCCCCCCCCCCCCCCCCCCCCCCCCCCCCCCCCCCCCCCCCCCCCCCCCCCCCCCCCCCCCCCCCCCCCCCCCCCCCCCCCCCCCCCCCCCCCCCCCCCCCCCCCCCCCCCCCCCCCCCCCCCCCCCCCCCCCCCCCCCCCCCCCCCCCCCCCCCCCCCCCCCCCCCCCCCCCCCCCCCCCCCCCCCCCCCCCCCCCCCCCCCCCCCCCCCCCCCCCCCCCCCCCCCCCCCCCCCCCCCCCCCCCCCCCCCCCCCCCCCCCCCCCCCCCCCCCCCCCCCCCCCCCCCCCCCCCCCCCCCCCCCCCCCCCCCCCCCCCCCCCCCCCCCCCCCCCCCCCCCCCCCCCCCCCCCCCCCCCCCCCCCCCCCCCCCCCCCCCCCCCCCCCCCCCCCCCCCCCCCCCCCCCCCCCCCCCCCCCCCCCCCCCCCCCCCCCCCCCCCCCCCCCCCCCCCCCCCCCCCCCCCCCCCCCCCCCCCCCCCCCCCCCCCCCCCCCCCCCCCCCCCCCCCCCCCCCCCCCCCCCCCCCCCCCCCCCCCCCCCCCCCCCCCCCCCCCCCCCCCCCCCCCCCCCCCCCCCCCCCCCCCCCCCCCCCCCCCCCCCCCCCCCCCCCCCCCCCCCCCCCCCCCCCCCCCCCCCCCCCCCCCCCCCCCCCCCCCCCCCCCCCCCCCCCCCCCCCCCCCCCCCCCCCCCCCCCCCCCCCCCCCCCCCCCCCCCCCCCCCCCCCCCCCCCCCCCCCCCCCCCCCCCCCCCCCCCCCCCCCCCCCCCCCCCCCCCCCCCCCCCCCCCCCCCCCCCCCCCCCCCCCCCCCCCCCCCCCCCCCCCCCCCCCCCCCCCCCCCCCCCCCCCCCCCCCCCCCCCCCCCCCCCCCCCCCCCCCCCCCCCCCCCCCCCCCCCCCCCCCCCCCCCCCCCCCCCCCCCCCCCCCCCCCCCCCCCCCCCCCCCCCCCCCCCCCCCCCCCCCCCCCCCCCCCCCCCCCCCCCCCCCCCCCCCCCCCCCCCCCCCCCCCCCCCCCCCCCCCCCCCCCCCCCCCCCCCCCCCCCCCCCCCCCCCCCCCCCCCCCCCCCCCCCCCCCCCCCCCCCCCCCCCCCCCCCCCCCCCCCCCCCCCCCCCCCCCCCCCCCCCCCCCCCCCCCCCCCCCCCCCCCCCCCCCCCCCCCCCCCCCCCCCCCCCCCCCCCCCCCCCCCCCCCCCCCCCCCCCCCCCCCCCCCCCCCCCCCCCCCCCCCCCCCCCCCCCCCCCCCCCCCCCCCCCCCCCCCCCCCCCCCCCCCCCCCCCCCCCCCCCCCCCCCCCCCCCCCCCCCCCCCCCCCCCCCCCCCCCCCCCCCCCCCCCCCCCCCCCCCCCCCCCCCCCCCCCCCCCCCCCCCCCCCCCCCCCCCCCCCCCCCCCCCCCCCCCCCCCCCCCCCCCCCCCCCCCCCCCCCCCCCCCCCCCCCCCCCCCCCCCCCCCCCCCCCCCCCCCCCCCCCCCCCCCCCCCCCCCCCCCCCCCCCCCCCCCCCCCCCCCCCCCCCCCCCCCCCCCCCCCCCCCCCCCCCCCCCCCCCCCCCCCCCCCCCCCCCCCCCCCCCCCCCCCCCCCCCCCCCCCCCCCCGTTTAAGCTTCTGTCACTCTCGCAACCCATCATCTAATAACTACTCCACAATGTGTTCCCTTAGGCCCAAGTATGGTGAAGTGTCATGTAGTCGACGTTCACATGACACCACTAAGGGAATCACAACATACATACCATCAAAATATCGAACACATATCAAGTTCACATGATTACTTGCAACAAGATTTCTCCCGTGACCTCAAGAGCAAAAGTAACTACTCACAAATGGTAATCATGCTCATGATCAGAGGGGTATTAAATAGCATAATAGATCTGAACATGTAATCTTCCACCAAATAAACCATATAGTAATCAACTACAAGATGTAATCAACACTACTAGTCACGCACAAGCACCAATCTAAGGTTCCGGTACAAAGATTGAACACAAGAGATGAACTAGGGTTTGAGAGGAGATGGTGCTGTTGAAGATGTTGATGGAGATTGCCCTCTCAAGATGAGAGAGTTGTTGGTGGTGATGATGATGACGATGATTTCCCCCTCCAGGAGGGAAGTTCCCCCGGCGGAATCGCTCTGCCGGAGGGCAAAAGTGCTCCTGCCCAAGTTTCGCCTCAAGACGGCGGCGCTTCATCCCGAAAGTCCTATCCTCATTTTTTCTAGGTCAAAATGACTTATATACCAGAAGATGGGTACCGGAGGTGGGCCAAGGAGGGCACAACCCACCGGGGCGCGCCTGGGCTCCCTGGCGCGCCCAGGTGGGTTGTGCCCACCTGGTGGGCCCCCTCTGGTAGTTATTTGCTCCAATAATTCTTATTTATTCCATAAAAAATCCCCGTGAAGTTTCAGCTCATTTGGAGTTGTGCAGAATAGGTGGCCTGACGTAGCTTTTTCAGGTCCAGAATTCTAGCTGCCGGTATTCTCCCTCTTTGTGTGAACCTTGCATATTATGAGAGAAAAGGCATTAGAATTACTCCAAAAAGCATTATTATGCATAAAAACATTATAAATAATAGTAGGAAAACATGATGCAAAATGGACGTATCAACTCTCCCAAGCTTAGACCTCGCTTGTCCTCAAGCGAAAACCGAATTCGAAAAACATGTCCACATGCTTAGAGAGAGAGGTGTCGATAAAAACAAAATACGGACATAGAAGCATCATGTAAATTATTATAACAGCAACAAGCTTTAACATAAAACTTTATCAAAGAACTTTATCATAAAACTTCTATCATACAACTTCTCATGAATAAGTAACAATTCATCACAACATCGAAGTATAAAGCATAAACTCTATTGAAAACTAACAAACTATGTTCTCAGTCAACTTTGCAACTACAATTCATCATCTTTTCAGGGAAGGGTCACGTATCGGAGCCTTTTGGCAAGTCCACATACTCAACCATCATGTAGTCTTCTATGATTGCTAACACTCACCGCATACACATAAGCAAAAAGTTTCAACCGGACACATAGAAAGATAGGGGCTTATAGTTTTGCCTCCCAACGTATTCACCTCAAGGGTGATGTCAACAATAATAATTCATGCCACCCATATCCAACTGGATATATGTGCCTAGATCTTTCCTCACCACATGATGCTTGCCAAAAGAGAAAATAAAAAGGAATAGAGGGAAATACTTTGACTCTTGCATAAAAGTAAATACATAAAAGTAAAAGATAGGCCCTTCGCAGAGGGAAGCAGAGGTTGCCATGCGCTTTTTGTTTGTATTCTCAATCTTTTAGTGCAAAAGAACGTCACGTTATATTGCCCCTTATGATAGCAACCTTTATTATGTAGTATGTCGCTTTTATTCTTTGCCATCACAAGTTCGTACAACGCTCAATTTTCTCTTGCACTAAATCATCCAACACTTTTAGAAGCAATTTTTATTGCCTTATTGCACCGATGACAACTTACTTGAAGGATCTTACTCAATCCATAGGTAGGTATGGTGGACTCTCAAAACAAGATGTGGGTTTAAGGGTTTTTGGATGCACAAGTAGTATCTCTACTTAGTGCGTTATTTTTGGCTAGCAAAGATGGGGGGCAAGCACCACATGTTAAAGGATCTATGACAATATAACTTCTATGTGAATATGAACAAACATAAATCATCACGTTGTCTTCCTTGTCCAATGTCAACAATTTTGGCATATAATATTTTGATGGGGGCTCACAATCACAAAAGATGTCCAAGATAGTATATTTGCATGTGAATCTTCTCTTCCCTTATTAATTCTTTCATGAATTGCATCATTGACCAATGCTATGTTTGTCAATCTCCAATAAAATTTTCTACTTATACTCTTCCTTATGTGGTGTCATTACTTACCATAAGATTAGCATATGATCTTTTTTCATTTATCCCCTTTCTTTTTATTGAGCATGGAAGTAAAGAAAACAAAACTCAAACTAAACTTTATTATATATCTCGCACACGATTACAAGGATGGATCACTAAGCAAACACTCAAAAAGAAAGGATCGAACTAAACTTTTATTCATCTAAAGCAAAAGATAACTATGGATCAAACTAAAATAAGTAAAGGCAAAAGATAATAGGGGTGATACGATACCGGGGCATCTCCCCCAAGCTTGGCACAAGGCAAGGGGAGTGCCCATACCCGATACTCAAGTCTCCTTTGGTGATGAAGAAGGAGGTGGTGGTGATGAAGTAGTAGTAGCGATCTCATCCTTCAGGCTCAAAAGATACTCCAATCTATGGATGACGCTCCGAAGGGCGATGATGTGCTCTTGCAATAGAATATTGTCATGAGTAAGATATTTATTTTGCACATGAACTGTTTTGATGATCCGAAAAGCTTCAATCTCAGTGGGGGTAAGATGATCATAGTAAGGTTTAAGGATATCTTCTTCTTCCTCAGCAGGCAAGGCTTGCTCAACCACCGGCGCTTGATTTCCAGTAGCTTCCTTGCTCTTGTTCCCCTTGAAGGCTTCTTTGGGTTCTTGTCTCTTCAGTTTAACCTTCATCAACCAAGCATCCTCTTCTACATTGTTGGAGGAGGGACTAGACATGATGCCTGGCTTAACAGATCTGATAGAAAACAGCAAGAAAGAAGAACAGAAGATTTCTCCGCGATACGGAGGTTAATGGGTTCGGGGGGTATATAAAGATTTTTTTATCTTGGGAAACAAGCAAACTGAAGAAAAAGGAGTCCGGAAGGTACCCAAGGTGGGCACAACCCACCTAGGCACGCCTGGCAAGCCAGGCGCGCCCTGGTGTCTTGTGCCCACCAGGGTTACCTTCCTGACTATTTCTTATTTTCCTAATTTTTAATATATTCCAAAACTGAAAAAAAAATTGCGGATTTTTCGGAGTTCGTTTACTTACCGTATCACCTACCTCCTCTTTTTTCAATGATTCTGGAGTATTCCGGAAGGTTTCCTTTATGTGTTCTTCAGGTGTCATAGTTTCGATAATATTACTTTCAATATTAATGGGCGTACCTGAGATATAATGTTTTATTCTTTACCCGTTGACATCCGTCGGGTTAGTACCTTCAGCATTATTTATTTTGATGGCTCAAGATCGATAAACCTCCTCGATAACATATGGTCCTTCCCATTTGGAGAGAAGTTTGCCTGCAAAGAATCTGAAACGAGAGTTGTACAAAAGAACATATTCTCCAACTTTAAACTCACGCTTTTGGATTCTCTTATCATGCCATCTTTTAACTTTTTCTTTAAATAACTTGGCATTTTCATAGGTTGGGTTCTCCATTCATCTAGTGAGGTAATATCAAATAGCCTCTTTTCACTGGCAAGTTTGAAATCATAGTTGAGTTCTTTAATTGCCCAGTATGCTTTATGTTCTAACTCAAGAGGCAAATGACAAGCTTTTTCATAAACCATTTTATAAGGAGACATACCCATAGGATTTTTATATGTTGTTCTATAGGCCCAAAGTGCATCATCTAATTTCTTAGACCAATTCTTTCGAGACCTATTGACAGTTTTTTGTAATATTAACTTTATTTCTCTATTGCTAAGTTCAACTTGACCACTAGACTGGGGATGATAGGGTGATGCAATTCTATGGTTGACATCATATTTAGCAAGCATTTTACGTAAAGCACCATGAATAAAATTTGAACCACCATCAGTCATTAAATATCTAGAGACTCCAAACCTTGGGAAAATAACTTCCTTAAGCATTTTAATGGAGGTGTTGTGATCAGCACTACTGGTTGGAATAGCTTCTACCCACTTCGTAACGTAATCAACAGCAACCAAAATATGTGTATAGCCATTAGAGGAAAGAAAAGGTCCCATATAATCAAATCGCCAAACATCAAATGGTTCAACAGCAAGAGAATAATTCATAGGCATTTCCCGACGCTTACCAATATTTCCAATTCTTTGACATTCATCACAAGATAAAACAAACTTATGTGCATCCTTGAAGAGAATAGGCCAATAAAAACCAGATTGCAATACCTTGTGAGCAGTTCTATCTCCCGCATGATGCCCTCCATATGCTTTGGAGTGACATTTCCGTAGGATTTGTCCCTGTTCATGCTCAGGTACACAATGTCTAATAATACCATCTATTCCTTCTTTATAAAGATGTGGATCATCCCAAAAGTAATGTCTTAAATCATAGAAGAATGTTTTCTTTTGTTGGTAAGCGAAGCTAGGTGGTATATATTTAGCAACAATATAATTAGCATAATCAGCATACCAAGGAGCGCTATGAGAAACATTTATTGCAGCTAATTGTTCATCAGGAAAACTATCATTAACAGGTTGTGGGTCATCAAGAATATTTTCTAGCCTAGACAAGTTATCAGCTACGGGATTCTCAGCTCCTTTTCTATCAGTTACATGTAAATCAAATTCTTACAGCAGGAGAACCCACCTAATGAGCCTAGGTTTAGCATCTTTTTTTTCCATAAGATATCTTATAGCAGCATGATCGGTGTGAACAGTGACTTTAGAATCAACAATGCAAGATCTAAATTTATCACAAGCAAACACCACTGCTAACAATTCTTTTTCAGTAGTAGCATAATTGCGTTGGGCACTGTCTAGAGTTTTACTAGCATAATGGATAACATTTAATTTCTTATCAACTCTTTGTCCTAGAACAACACTAATAGCATAATCACTAGCATCATGCATAATTTCAAAAGGCAAGTTCCAATCAGGTGGTTGAACAACAGGTGCAGAAATTAAGGCTTTCTTAAGTGTTTCAAAGGCTTCTACACAATCATCATCAAAAACAAATGGAACATCATTTTGTAAAAGATTTGTAAGAGGCCTAGAAATTTTAGAGAAGTCTTTAATAAACCTCCTATAGAAACTAGCATGACTGAGGAAACTACGAATACCTTTGATATCTTTAGGACATGGCATTTTCTCAATTGCATCAACTTTAGCTTTATCCACCTCAATACCTCATTCAAAAAATTTATGCCCCAAGACAATACCTTCATTAACCATAAAGTGGCACTTCTCCCAATTCAAGACAAGATTAGTTTGCTCACATCTCTGCAAAACTCGATCAAGGTTGCTCAAGCAATCATCAAAAGAAGTTCCATAAACGGAAAAGTCATCCATGAAAACCTCAACAATTTTTTCACAAAAATCAGAGAATATAGCAGTCACACATCTTTGAAAAGTAGCTGGTGCATTGCATAAACCAAAAGGCATACGTCTATAAGCATAAGTTCCAAAAGGACAAGTAAAGGTGGTTTTCTCTTGATCAGGTTGTGAGACAGGTATTTGAGAAAAACTAGAATATCCATCAAGGAAACAAAGATATGTCTGCTTTGATAGTCTTTCTAGCATTTGATCGATAAAAGGCAAAGGGTAATGATCTTTTCTAGTAGCTTTATTTAATTTTCTAAAATCAATTACCATTCTATAACCAGTGATAATTCTTTGTGGAATAAGTTCATTGTTATCATTAGGAACAACGGTGATACCTCCTTTTTTAGGGACACAATGAACGGGACTTACCCATCTACTATCAGCAATGGGATGGATTATACCTGCTTCCAGAAGCTTCAATATTTTTGTTCTTACCACTTCTTTCATTTTGGGATTTAAACATCGTTGGTGATCAACAACGGGTTTAGCATCAGGCTCCATATTAATTTTGTGCTGATAGTGAGTGGGACTAATGCCCTTTAAATCATCAAGAGTATATCCAATGGCAGCTCGGTGCTTCTTCAGAACCTTCAATAATCTTTCTTCTTCATGTTCTGAAAGGTTAGCACTAATAATAATAGGATATATCTTTTTCTCATCAAGATAAGCATATTTCAAAGTGTCTGGCAATTGTTTTAATTCAAACACAGGATCACCTTTAGGTGGAGGAGGACCTCCTAGAGTTTTAATAGGCAAATTGTGTTTAAGCAGAGGTCATTGTTTGAAGAAAATTTTATCTATTTCATTTCTTTCATGCAGATGCATATCATTTTCATGGTCTAGCGAATATTGTTCTAGCGGATCAGTAGGAGGCACGGCAATAGAAGCAAGACCAATTATTTCATCCTTACTAGGCAACTCTTTCTTATGATACTTTCTACTAAACTTGGAAAAATTAAACTCATGAGACTCATCACCAAAACTTACACCGACGATTTATTTCTCGCAATCTATTTTAGCATTAACGGTGTTCAAAAAAGGTCTACCAAAGATAATGGGACAAAAGTCATCTTGTGGGGAACCAAGAACAAGAAAATCAGTAGGATATTTTATTTTCCCACACAAGACTTCAACATCTCTAACAATCCCAAGTGGTGTGATGGTGTCTCTATTAGCAAGTTTAATAGTAACATCTATGTCTTCTATTTCAGTGGGTGCTATATCATTCATAATTTCTTGATATAAGGTAAAAGGAATAGCACTCACGCTAGCACCTAAGTCACATAAACCATGATAACAGTGATCTCCTATTTTGACCGAGACAACAGGCATGCCAACATCGGGTCTATGTTTATCTTTTTCATCGGGTTTGGCAATTCTAGCAGCTTCATCACAGAAGTAAATAACATGCCCATCTATATTTTCTACCAGGAGATTTTTAACCATAGCAACACTGGGTTCTACCTTGATTTGTTCAGTAGGTTTGGGTGTTTTAATATAGCTTTTATTGACCACAGTTGAAACTCTAGCATGTTCCTTAATCCTAATAGGGAAAGGTGGTTTTTCAATATAAGCAGTAGGAACAACTGGATCAACATTATAGATAATAGTTTCATCTGTAGCTATTACCGGTTCTTTAATTTCTTCTTTAATAGGTGGGTGATATTTAAACCACTTCTCCTTAGGGAGATCAACATGAGTAGCAAATGATTCACAAAAGGAGGCTACTATCTCAGAGTCAAGTCCATATTTAGTGCAAAACTTTCGAAAAGCATCGGTATTCATAAAAGATTTAACACAATCATACTTATGCTTAATACCTGACACCTTACCTTTGTCGAGTTCCCAATCTTCAGAGTTGCACTTAATTCTTTCTAAAAGATCCCACCTGAATTCAATAGTCTTCTTCATAAAGAAACCAGTACAACAAGTATCAAGCATGGATTGATCATCACGAGAAAGCCGAGCATAAAAATTCTGAATAATAATTTCTCTTGAGAGCTCATGATTGGGGCATGAATATAACATTGACTTAAGCCTCCCCCAAGCTAGAGCGATGCTTTCTCCTTCACGAGGCCAAAAATTATATATATAATTCTAATCACGATGAACTAGATGCATAGGATAGATTTTTTGGTGAAATTCCAATTTCAATCGATTCCAATTCCAAGATGCAATATCATCGCATAGCCTATACCATGCCAATGCTTTTCCCTTCAAAGATAAATGGAAACCCTTCTTCTTAGCTTCATCTCCGGGTAAACCTGCAAGCTTAAATAATCCACAAATTTCATCCACATATATCAAGTGCATATCAGGATGTTCGGTTCCATCTCCTGCATAAGGATTAGCTAGCAGTTGTTCTATCATACCCGAAGGAATTTCATAACCAATATTTTCAGTAGGTGCAGTAGGTTGAGGGGTAACTAATTGTGGTTCCGGTCGAGGTGAAGATACCCCGAACAAACCCCTCAAAGGATTGTTCTCCATAGTAACAAGTGACAATAAATTTCAGCACATAGTAATAATTTTTCCTTACTGATTTCCATTTACCAAGAGCGCTTCACTCCCCGGCAACGGCGCCAGAAAAGAGCCTTGATGACCCACAAGTATAGGGGATCAATCGTAGTCCTTTTGATAAGTAAGAGTGTCAAACCCAACGAGGAGCAGAAGGAAATGACAAGCGGTTTTCAGCAAGGTAATGTCTGCAAGCACTGAAATTATAAGTAACGAGTAGTTTGATAGCAAGGTAATTTGTAACGAGCAAGTAACGGTGACGGTAACAAAAGTGCAGCAAGGTATCCCAATCCTTTTGAGGCAAAGGACATGCCGGTCTTTTATAATAAGCAAAGCGTTCTTGAGGGTAAATGGGAATTTCATCATATCACTTTCATCATGTTGGCTTGATTCATGTTCGCTACTTTGATAATTTGATATGTGAGTGGACCGGTGCTTAGGTGTTGTTCTTACTTGAACAGACCTCCTACTTATTATGAACCCCCTCGCAAGCATCCGTAACTACGAGAAAAGTATTAAGATAAAATCTAACTTTAGCATTAAACTTTTGGATCCAAATCAGTCCCTTACGAAGTAGCGCATAAACTAGGGTTTAAGCTTCTGTCACTCTAGCAACCCATCATCTAATAACTACTCCACAATGTGTTCCATTAGGCCCGAATATGGTGAAGTGTCATGTAGTCGACGTTCACATGACACCACTAAGGGAATCACAACATACATATCATCAAAATATCGAACACATATCAAGGTAACATGATTACTTGCAACATGACTTCTCCCGTGACCCCAAGAACAAAAGTAACTACTCACAAATAATAATCATGCTCAAGATCAGAGGGGTATTAAATAGCATAATGGATCTGAACATATAATCTTCCACCAAATATACCATATAGCAATCAACTACAAGATGTAATCAACACTACTAGTCGCCCACAAGCACCAATCTAAAGTTTCGGTACAAAGATTGAACACAAGAGATGAACTAGGGTTTGAGAGGAGATGGTGCTGTTGAAGATGTTGATGGAGATGGCCCTCCCAAAGATGGGAGAGTTGTTGGTGATGACGATGACGATGATTTCCCCCTCTGAGAGGGAAGTCCCCCCAGCGGAATCGCTCCGCCAGAGGGCAAAAGTGCTCCTGCCCAAGTTCCGCCTCGAGACGGCGGCACTTTGTCCCGAAAGTCCTCTCCTTATTTTTTTCTAGGTCAAAATGACTTATATACCAGAAGAGGGGCACCGGAGGTGGGCCGAGCAGGGCACAACCCACCAGGGCGCGCCTGGGCTCCCTGGCGTGCCCAGGTGGGTTGTGCCCACCTGGTGGGCCCCCTCTGGTAGTTATTTGCTTCAATAATTCTTAAATATTCCATAAAAATCTCCGTCCCGAAGGAATTTCATAACCAATATTTTCAGTAGGTGCAGTAGGTTGAGGGGTAACTAATTGTGGTTCCGGTCGAGGTGAAGATACCCCGAACAAACCCCTCAAAGGATTGTTCTCCATAGTAACAAGTGACAATAAATTTCAGCACATAGTAATAATTTTTCCTTACTGATTTCCATTTACCAAGAGCGCTTCACTCCCCGGCAACGGCGCCAGAAAAGAGCCTTGATGACCCACAAGTATAGGGGATCAATCGTAGTCCTTTTGATAAGTAAGAGTGTCAAACCCAACGAGGAGCAGAAGGAAATGACAAGCGGTTTTCAGCAAGGTAATGTCTGCAAGCACTGAAATTATAAGTAACGAGTAGTTTGATAGCAAGGTAATTTGTAACGAGCAAGTAACGGTGACGGTAACAAAAGTGCAGCAAGGTATCCCAATCCTTTTGAGGCAAAGGACATGCCGGTCTTTTATAATAAGCAAAGCGTTCTTGAGGGTAAATGGGAATTTCATCATATCACTTTCATCATGTTGGCTTGATTCATGTTCGCTACTTTGATAATTTGATATGTGAGTGGACCGGTGCTTAGGTGTTGTTCTTACTTGAACAGACCTCCTACTTATTATGAACCCCCTCGCAAGCATCCGTAACTACGAGAAAAGTATTAAGATAAAATCTAACTTTAGCATTAAACTTTTGGATCCAAATCAGTCCCTTACGAAGTAGCGCATAAACTAGGGTTTAAGCTTCTGTCACTCTAGCAACCCATCATCTAATAACTACTCCACCCCCCCCCCCCCCCCCCCCCCCCCCCCCCCCCCCCCCCCCCCCCCCCCCCCCCCCCCCCCCCCCCCCCCCCCCCCCCCCCCCCCCCCCCCCCCCCCCCCCCCCCCCCCCCCCCCCCCCCCCCCCCCCCCCCCCCCCCCCCCCCCCCCCCCCCCCCCCCCCTGGGCTCCCTGGCGTGCCCAGGTGGGTTGTGCCCACCTGGTGGGCCCCCTCTGGTAGTTATTTGCTTCAATAATTCTTAAATATTCCATAAAAATCTCCGTCAAGTTTCAGCTTATTTGGAGATGTGCAGAATAGGTAACTCTGACGTAGCTTTTCCAAGTCCAGAATTCTAGCTGTCGGTATTCTCCCTCTTTGTGTAAACCTTGCATATTATGAGAGAAAAGGCATTAGAATTACTCCAAAAAGCATTATTATGCATAAAAACATTATAAATAACAGTAGGAAAACATGATGCAAAATGGACGTATCAGGCCCCCACCACGGGCCCGGCGCTGCTTCGGGAGGAGCTGCCTCGGGCCCTGTCCTCAGGCGCCCCAGCCTGTGGTCCGACCTCAGGAGCCCACCTGCTCCTGGAGCTGGAACCTCAGGAAGGCTGCTGGACCGAGGACTTCAAGGCATACCTACTCCGCGGTACTCTCCCGGAGAAGGAGGAAGATGCGGAACGTGTGGCTCGCCAGGCCACCGCTTATTGCCTGCAGGACGGCGAGCTCTACCGAAGGTGCCCCAATGACATCTCGCTGCGATGCATATCCAAGGAGCAAGGGCGTGAGCTGTTGGCCGACATCCATGGCGGGGATTGCGGACACCACTCTTCATCGCGCACCCTCGTGGGTAAGGTGTTCCGAAGTGGGTTCTACTGGCCCACGGCGCTCAACGATGCCACCGTGTTGGTGCGATCCTGCGAGGCCTGTCAGTTCCATGCCAAGCAGATTCACCAGCCCACAAGGCCTCCAGACCATACCACTCTCATGGCCCTTCGCGGTCTGGGGGCTGGATAACCTAGGTCCGTTTCCCCGGGCAGCCGATGGGTACCGCTACCTCTACGTCGCCATCGACAAGTTCACCAAGTGGGCGGAGGTGGAGCCCGTGCGCACCATCCCTGCTGGCTCAGCCATCAAGTTCATCAAGGGCCTCGTGAGCCATTTCGGGGTCCCCAACCGTATCATTACTGACAATGGCTCTCAATTCACAAGCAACCTCTTCAGGACATACTCTACTATCCTTGGAACGTAGATATGCTATGCTTCGGTGGCGCACCCACGGAGCAACGGCCAGGCTGAACGCACCAACGCGGAGGTCCTGAGGGGCCTCAAGACGAGGAGCTTCAAGAAAAAGCTCGAAGCCTGCGGCAGGGGTTGGCTCGGTGAGGTTCAGTCCGTGTTGTGGTCCGTCCACACCACTACGACTAAGCCCACCGACAAGACCCCATTCTTCCTCGTCTACGGGGCTGAGGCGGTCCTCCCGCACGAGGTCAGGCATCGCTCCCCGTGGGTCTTGGCATTCGACAAGGCGCGTCAGGATGCCTCGCGGGGAACAGACCTCGTGCTCGGGGAGGAAGCCCGCCGCCAAGCCTCGCTCCACGCCGCGAGGTACCAGCAGGCGCTGCGGTGATACCATTGTCGTACCGTCCGCTCCCGGACCCTCAAGGTGGGTGACCTCGTCCTGAGTCGGGTCCTCTCCAGGGAGGGCCTTCATAAGCTCTCGCCCATGTTGGAGGGCCCGTTCAGGATCGCCCACGTCTTCAGGCCTGGCGCCGTGCGCTTGGAGACGCAGGACGGGGTCCCCATCCAGAATGCTTGGAACATCCAGCATCTCCGAAAGTTCTACCCATGACATTCACGTAATAATGAGTGGGGCTATACATGCCCCGGAGTCTCCTGAGCGTCGCCTCCGGGCCTCATGGGGGCTCCCACCCACGTCCAAGTGGAAGCCCCATGCTCCGCGCTGGCAGACGACACGGTCTTTCAGCAACTATGCCCATGCCTAGTGGAAGCCCCATGCTCCACGCTGGCGGGAAGACTAGAAGACTAGTGTAGGCACCGGATGCGGCTGTTCTTTTGTAGCCAAATTTGCCACTTCTTGGAATGAAATTCGAAGTTCTCACGTCTTTATTTCAAAGGGATGGGAATTTTTCTCCTTGCAGAGCTTGTTCTTTCGAGTCTTGTTTTAAGGGGAGTGGCAGCTGCCCGTCGCTCTCTCCTGAGCATCTCGTGAGCGGGGGCGGGGCATGGTGTGTACACCTGACCCGGCCCAGGTCACCGCCTGGGCCCGTTCACGCGCACACCTCGCCAAGATCTTGGCATCCTAATCCTCACGCGACGTCCTCAAGCGAGCTAACGGGCATGCATGTCCTCCTGAGCCTTCATCTCCTGGGCTCATCGGGCATCGCGACCCGGCGTACCAGCGATGATTGACCCTCGCTCGGGGGCTCTAGCATGAAGCGATCGCCAGTAGAGGGATGCCCTGTAACGGTCACGGTCTGACTCACCACCAAGGGACCTTGCATGAACCCCTAGCGAGGCGCAGTGCCTGATGAAGGCATCTCCGGAGGCCTTAGCCCCCTCGGGGGCCCAGTGAAGAGTGAGCACCTCACGAGGCTTCGGAGCCGCCTGATCCCCAAAAGGACCCCCCCCCTACAAGGTCTCCAAGCTGCTGCGGTGCCCCAGCTGCATCGTAAGGAAACGGGAGGCGTGTATAGGGTTGAAGACCCGAGGGAGCGCGCCCTCACGACGTGGGTGTCCACCACCAGCACACCAAGCTAAGTTGCCCTAATCGCGATCGGCAGGAATCTTTTGATTGATAGCGACACGAACGCTAGAATACGAAATAAAAACGTTAACATAAAGGCGCAAGCGCCATAGTTCATTACATGCCCCGGCAGGGCCCTCTATGGTTCTTGATGCAGAAAAAAGAGAAGCAAAAGGTGGCCTCGCGGGGACCGCATCTCCTGAAGCCTGGCTCTGGCAGCACTCGTGCTCAGTCAAAGTCTTCCTCCTGCTTCACCGGAGCGCGGTGGCGGGACGGCTCGATGTCCTCCCAAGCGGGGGCGTGGCGACGCGGTGGCTCGCTACCCTCCTTGGTCCGGGCGCGGTGATGCGGTGGCTCGTCATAGTCGTCGTCGCTCATGCTCCTCCCGAAGGAGGAGCCGCGGCTGCTGGGGCTGCTGCGGCCATCGCCAAGGGCAAATTCACCACCGAGGAGGTCGCCGCCCTGCCGGCCGTCGTCATCGGAGGGGTGGTCTCCATCGCCATCGTCGTCATCCTCTGGACAGCACTCCAGCTGTCGGCCATCCTCCCCAAAGATCCTGATGAAGAACATTGCCGCCCCGTCGTGCCTGAAGTGGAGGGTGCGCCTCCCTTGCAGGCCGCGAGCGCGAGCGAACGCCTGCCACCCCTGGTTCAGAAACACGTAGCCTGCGGGGGTGACCTCGGCCTCCACCCATGAGGCCTTGTTGCAGTAGCCATCGGCCTGCAGCCAAAGGCCAACAGGCCCGCCGACAGGCAGCACGCCCGCAAAGAAGTGCAGGAGCTGGAGCCAGGTGGCTGTCAGCTTTCCGTCCACACCACGAACTCCTGAGCGGCATCGACCAAGTGGGATCACGGGCGGGGCGGTCGGGCGGCCGCCGCAAACCTTCCCCCTTGGCCATGGCTGCCATGGCCACTGTAGCCGCCGGCGCGGGAAGGAGCCTTTCCGCGGCTATCGGACATAGCGCCGACCTTCACGGGGGTGCGCCCACGCCCCCAGGGGACCACCGCCGGCGTCGCGGTGTACTTGCGGGACGGCCTCAGCCCCTCTTGGGCGGCGGCGAGCCTGGTCCCTCCAGGGGGGCTTTCCCTTTCTCGGCAGCAGAAAACCTCCTAACTGGTTGCGAGGCGGTAGTTCGCAGTAGGGGAGCAAGGAGAGGCGGGTGAGCGAGAAGATGAAGATGGGCCGGGGGCTCCACCTCCCACGTTCTCTTATAGGTGGTCGAAGGCCAACCGGCGCCCCTCCACGTTTCGAGTGATGATGGCCATGTTGCATGCACCAGGCAGTTGTCAAGTCGGGGCAGTTGCTGAGGCAGCATGGGGAAGTGGAGGCGTCCATGTCTCGTCGAGCGCCACATGTCAAGCCTGGCTCGCAGGCGAATTGGGGCCCGTGGCACTTCGCCCTTGCCCTTTGGCTTCGCCTCGAGGCCATCCCGAGCGCGCCTTGGGCCCTGGGGCTACTGTCGGCGTTCTGGGAACAGGGGTCCCCAGACCTGCCTGCCTGCGGCCCATGACCTGGCTCCCTCGACGGCCCGGTGCGGCCCAGTGACAAGGCCTCCAAGACAAGACCCTCGCGCCCCTGGCCTCGCGAGGCGGGTGACACCAAGACCTCCAAAGGAGCGGCCTCCTCAGGCTGCCTCCCAAGGAGCTGAGATTTCTATGCAGGTACCCAGCCTCACGAGGCTATGATGATGTGAGCCATGACGACCATGGCTAGGCGGGCGCCAACGGGCACAGAGGAGACAGTTTCCCTTTTGGTGCTAAGGGAGCAAGGATGAGCGCGGGTTCCCGAGAAATCACCCAGAGGTTTCCATTCCGGTGCTACAAGACCAAGACCACGACCTCGGCAGGATGGATGTCATCACCGAGCCCACCGCTGCATCATGACCAAAAGCTTTGCAGGCGAAGACCACCTTTCGTCAGGATTAGATGTACTTCTTGTCCCCTTTCAAATTGGTCGTTGTGGAATCCCTTCCAGCCTAAGTTTTGAGGGAAGAGGACCGAGGCCACTATAAATATAGGTTAGCCACCACCGTAGAAGGGGGAGCCTTTTCGACACGACGATAGCCCTCGCGAGGCTGTTCATCCTCTGTACTGGTTCATCCTCAGCCCCCTCGTGAGGTCAATCCACCAAAAGCATGAGTAGGGTCTTACACCGCAAGGTGGCCCGAACCTGGGTAAACTGCCGTGTTCATCTTCTTCCCCACTCGCACGAACTCGACGTAGCTAGGCCAAGGGGTGAGGAGCTGGGACTTGAGAGGTTGAGATCTTCGCACACACCCCAGAGTTTGAACCTTCTTGGGTCTGCAGAGCCCAGAATCCGATAGGTACCTCCTACTGGATTGATACCTTGGTTCTCAAACTGAGGGAAATACTTATCTCTACTTTGCTGCATCACCCTTTCCTCTTCAAGGAAAAAACCAACACAAGCTCAAGAAGTAGCAACACCCGCCAGCCATTTCTTTTGGGTCCAATTCTGATTGCCAAGCTTTGGCCCGGCTCAAGGCAGTAATGGTGCCCGAGCGGGCGGCTGATCGCTTTAGCTCTTCCGCTTGGGCTGGCACTGTGGATAAGTGATCCAGCATAATTTTGATAAGTGTTGGAGGCTTCTTGCCGCTTGATATGGCCACGAGTGTACGCAGGCTTCCAGCGTATAGTTTTTCTGTCAATGAGTAAACAGCCTTCAGCTTCAACAACATATTTTGTCCAAGGCTAGCACTTCTGGCACCTGGTAAGTATTTTGCACATGAGTCACCAGGTGGGTCAGAAATCAAATATTTTGAGTCGCCAGGCGAGTTAAAGCACCTTAAGAAGATGATGAGTCACTTCAATTGAATGCAAGTTAAACTTACCAAAGATGACGGCTATCATTTGAGAAATGTGTTGTTTTAAGCCGGACAACTCTTCAGTCACGAATTTACACTCGGCTTCAGCATCTTCCGCTCTCTTTAGAAGAGTGGCCTTCTCAGTTTCCCAGGCGGATCTTTCTCCATCAAAGTTGGCCTTAATCTTTTCAATATTTTCCAGAAACGATTTCAGGCTTAATTCATCCTTGGCGCGTTCATTTTGCTGTGTCTCCAAGTTCTTCTTTAACTCAGCGATGTTTGACTCGCCCAAGCTTAACGCTTCCTGCTAAGAGATACAAACAATAATGGTGTTATGCTAAGGTGATTGAGTTCATATTCAACAATGGTATTTAAGTCCCAAACACATTGCAAGCAATATACTTGGCACTTGGGGGCTAATGTACGATGAAGTTTTTCACTTGGCGATACAGTAGACCCGACTCATCTTTGTCAGATAAGCCGGCCCTTGGGGGCAACATGCGCTTCTTTACAAAGTCATTATTTTCAAAGACCCGGTTCATCTTTGAAAGATAAGCCGGCCCTTGGGGGCTACACTTTGGAATTTTTAACAAGTCTCAAGCGTATTCAATATTATTCCTACACTTAAGACTTGGGGGCTATGTGGACATATATGCAATATAATTAAAGAGGGGTTAAATGCTTTCGTACCTCATACTTCTGCTTCATCAGGTTGACTAAGCCGGCCTCCATATCACGCTGGTATGAAGGCGGCATAGATATCCCGCGTACAGCTTGCCTGCGTTGAATGAGGCACAGTTTTCCAGATCAAGCTTGGCCTTGCCCTTTTCCAGTAAGGGCATCTTTTCTTTAGCAGAGTGCTTGGTTAAAGTTTTGGAGGCTTCGGGCACTTTAAAAGCTGTCCCGGTGATGGTAATACCATCAACGTCATCGTCAACAGGGTTCTTGCTAATCGGTGGAGCTGGAGAAGAAGGTTTATGACTTTGCGGGTCAGGATTACCCGCCGGGTCAGCATCAACATTCATAGCCTCTGAAATTATTGCCTCGGTCTGTGGAGGCGGGTCATCTTGTTTGTTTTGAGGTTCCTCGGGCTGGTCAGGATTAATCTCTGAAGTTACCAGTACTTGTTCTTCTAATTCAGAAATTTGAGGGGCTTTGGAAGAGTCGCCAACTTTTCTTTTCTTCTCATTGGCTTTGGCCCTGTCATCACATTGAGTATTAAGACATGTTTAATAGCAAAATTATGAACGGCTATAAGTAAAGGTAAAGGCTTACCCTCGTTTCACAATGAAGGCAGGCAGCTGTGTTTGAGATGAGTTGCAAGAAGAAGGTGGATGACTCCTGATAATCAGAGTCAGAAGGATTAAGAGGATGTCGTATAAGACCAACTTTGTGTAAGGAAAAGGTTGGACTGTGTGGCACCTCAGCTGGCCACTCACGAGCGGAAGGTTCATGGCTTAACCCGGCCATTAGGTCACCAGAACCGTTGTTTCGTGTTTGGCGTCTTCCGTCATATTGAGCCTTCTTCAAAACAAAGTTTGGGTCTAAATAAGCATTTGGGTGAGAAAATGGTACTTTCCGGACAGCCCGCCTGATTCTCCTTGGAGGTGGTGAGTCTGAGCCAGAAGAGATAGAAATTACCTCTTGATTATCAACCCGGCTTGATGCACCATCATCCTATGTGTAAGAAGCATCAGCTAAATCATTAAAGAGACGGCCAAGAGAGTCGGGTTCTACCTCAGATTGGTCATCACTGTCTAATGACTTGCTTGCAGCGGCCAGTTTAGCCATGGTGGCCGGTTTGGTTTTCTTTGGTTTTGGACCACTCTTCTTTTTGGGTGCAACAAATTTAATCCTCCTTTTCCATAAGGCTGAGTTGGGCTATAAGATAAAAGCAGATTGATAAGTAAAGTCATAGGGTCAAAGGTACTTTTAAAAACTGGGCATAAGGTAATGCTTACAGCCGGGGGCAGGCTAGCCTTGAAAAATGGAGGTAATCCAACTTTATTGCAGTTCTCTTGTGACTCTCCAAGCAAAGAGTTCACAACTTCAAAGACTTCTTCAGCAGTAAAATTGCCAGACCCATACCGTTGAGGGTCATCTGATTCGCCAGAGTACTCACACATAAAATTAGGTCGGGGACTTAAAGGAAGAATCCTCCATGAAACCCAGCAGCGGGCTAAGTCGACCGCTGTCAACCCATTGTCTAGCAGAGCTGTTACCTTGGGGTAGTATTAGAGAGCCTCAGTGTGTTCAGTGGGGAGAAGTTTGCTTGGCGGGTCAAAATCGATGGGAAGGCGATCAGCCCGGTAACCCAGCAGAGGATTTTTGTTTGCTGGGGCAGTGTTTTTGCAATAGAACCAGGTTTTAACCCAACCCTTGGGGTGGCTCAATAAAATAGCGACAGGAAAGCAGCCTCTCAGCGTCTCTGAATTGAGATTCCGCCTAGTTCCTGAAGTGGGCCACTGGCACATTCAGTCTGGCGATTCAAATAGAAGAACTCCTTGAAGAGTGGGACGGTGGGTTCTACTTGCAAATAGACTTCACAAAATATTTGGAAGTGGCAGAGGTTTGTTATTGAGTTTGGGCCTATATCTTGAGGGTTGAGGTTGAAGTAATGCAAAACATCTTGAAAGAATTTTGATCCGGGCGGTGTGAAGCTCCTAAGAATATGGTCAGTGAAAACAATCACTTCTCCTTCACCGGGATTAGGGACGCTTTCCCCTTGGCTGAGCCGCCAGCCAATTTCTTCCCGAGCTGCTAACAGACCTTGATCTATGTAATCTTTGAGCATCTGTTCGATGACCAGAGAAGGACCCCAGTTGCAAAGAGTAGTTTTGGCCATGTTAAGCCACCTAAAAATATGAAGGCGAGTTAAAAGCAAAATACAACGGTAAGGCGTCTTAAGCTAATGGCGGGTTAACTGAAAGAAGCAATTATTGGAAGTTCTTGGCGAGTTACAAGTACATAGATGAGTCGCCCGAAAGGTTAAGGGCGGGTCAATTATTTAAGGAATCCGAGATTGGTGAAATTCTGCTAAGTATAGAACAAACAGATTTCACAATTTACAGCTATATTTGTGGATCTATGGCAGTTCAAAAAAGGGAAATAATTACAAAACCTAATGGTGGCAGCGGAGGAGCTAGTGGGCTGTTTGTTGAGTTGAAGAAGAAAAACTACTTATGCGAGATATAAGAATGAAGGCTAAAACTGCTACTGCGTTGTTTCTATACCAATTTTGGATTGAGATACAAGTTTTGAACAAGAACATGATGAACTTAGATGAACGCCGATGAACTCTACGAACTCGGATGACCTAATGCAGATCTGAGGGAAGAGAAGAAGGATACCTGACGGTGCTGAAGGAGAGAGGACGCGTGCCGCGGAGCGCTGGTCACAACAGTCTGATGCAGCGGCCTCGACTGAGCAGCTGGCGCGTTCTGGCTAGTGCGGCGGAGCTCCGGTCGCGGCGGGTGTCATGAGGAAGAAGAAGAAGAAGAAGTGGGGGCGATGGGGTAAAGTGAAAAGAGATGGACCTCCTGTGTCTATTTATAAGAAAAAAAATGGAACAGTAACAGGCAGGTGCGAGGATCAAGGAGGCGTCATAACTATTATAACAAAAAGGGCGCCTCGATTTTTGGAATGGGTGATTAATGCAAAAGATCCGCTGTGACGTCATGAGAGTTTTCTCTGAATTTATGAAGATGACGTCATCCTTTTGTATGGTGGGTTATGAAGATCTGTTCAAGGTTAAAATGTTTGGAAGAACCAAAGAAGACTCGCCAACCAGAAGCATTGAAGATTGACATGAACAAGTTCAAATTAATCTGGGGCCTAATGTTGGGGATATAACCCCACGGTATAACCCGCCCTAGAAGGGCCGGGTTAGACTGTTGGTGACTTAGCAGCAGAGGCCTAGACAGGCCCACAGAACCAAGACATGGAAGCCAGGAAGGCGACTTATGAGGTGGGCTGGAGGAAGGCCCAAGGCCAGAAGATGGTGCGTGACCCGGAAGTGTAAGCCGCCCAATGGCTACTTGCCTAACAAGGCAAGGCGACTTAGAACCAGGGTCAGTCACGAAGTATGACCCGACCTAGACTCTTGAAAGCCCAGGGCCTCGACCTGTGTATATAAAGGCGAGTCCCTGCGGCGGTAAAATGAAGTTACAATCAATCGATAGCTAGGTCAACTGAATCCGCTCCCTTGTAATTGATACTCAAGCAATAGTCAACAAACGCAGGAGTAGGCTTTTACCTCTTCCTTGAGGGGCCGAACCTGGGTAAACGTGTGTCTCTCATCCCGTTCAACCCCTTTAAGCTAATCACCGTAGCCATGGCCTCGCACCTAAGTCCTTTCACGAGGACATCTGCCGTGTTAACCCCACGACACTGCCGCCGCTAGTGATGACCTCCGAGCTGGCCGGAATGGATAGCCAACACCCCCCGCTCACCCCGCCGGCCGCCGGCGCCGGCGAATCGCCGTCGGAATCCACCGACGCGCCGCCGCCGGTGGCGAAAAAAAGTTTGGGGATGAGAAAGAACCAGCGCGTCCAAGCGCCGGCTCCAACCGCGCCAATGGTGTCCGGCGTGGCCACCGCGACTCCGGCAACGGCAGGCCGCGTTCCCGCCACACCTACCGGGGGCAAACGGTCTCGAAAGCCGACGACGCCGGCGGTGGCGTTCGCCGAGGTGGCCGCCAAGAAGAAGACGAAGAAGACCGCGGCATCGGCTTGTGCAAGGCCTACGCCTCGTGCGGCAACTCGACTGCCCCTACGACGACTGCTCCGACGCGAGCGGCGGCCGCGGCCGGCAAAAGAAAACGCGGCCGCCAAGTGCTCGATGAAATGCCAACAAGGTAAAAAAACTCGTGTCCCGTTGGAATTCGATGGTGATTGTTCGTGATCGGTAGTGAGAGTTTATGGTGCTTGCTTTGACATTGTAGAGCGGAGATGACCACGACCGAATTTCTCGCATTGTTGGAGTCCTCGGCCACCATTGGCCTTGATGATCTCAACTATGGTGACTCATTTTTTGATCATGCGGCCACCCAAGACATGGTGGATACCGAGAAGGTGGTGGCCAAGGAGGAGACCGAGGAAGAGGTGGTGGAGGCGACCAAATCAAGCATCAAGGCCGCAAGTACCTGTACCCAAAACTACAACCAAAAGGAGGACCTTGCACTTTTCCGATACTTGGTGTGCCGTCTCCATGGATACAACGATCGGAATGGATCAAACCAAGACCATGTTTTGGGAGAGGATTACCGACTTCTACAACTCCTTCATGGACGTGCGATCAAGCCGTACACAAGGTTCGCTTGGGCATCGTTGGACCACCATCCATGATCAATGCAACCGATGGCCCAGTTGCATCGACCAAGTGAACCATGCTCCACCGAGTGATGTGCAAGTGGCGGAGTATGTCCCTACATCCAAGAGCTATTCAAGCATCGAAACACGAAGGTCGGCCACAAGCCCTTCACTTTGCACCATTGCTATAAAGAGCTATGCAAGAATGAGAAGTGGATCCAAAGAATTGCGGAGACCACTCCGAAGAGGTCAAGGTTGAGCATATCCATTGAGGACGATGACGAGGTTGATGAAGATGCCAACAATAGACCAGAAGGAAACAAGATTGCAAAATAAAGAAAGAAGAGGAATGCATTCGGTGGCACTTACAAGGATGAACTTGTGGCAATGATCGAGACGAAGAAGGTGTTGGCGGCCGAACGCAAAGAAGACAAGGTGGCGAGGTCGAATGAGCTCAATGTTTTCGAGGATGAGAAGTGGAAGACCAAGATGTCGGCCGAAGAGAGAAAGTTGAGGGCCGGGGAGCATAGGCTTGCACTCGATGAGGAGAGGATTCGTGATGCGAAGAAGGCCGAAGAGCGTGCTATCATGTTCATGAATCCAAACACAATGGATGAAAGCGCAAGAAAGTATTGGGAGCTCACTCGTGGAGAAATCTTGGCCTCTCTTCGGAATGTTGGTGGTGGCCGAGGGGGTGGTGGTGATGGTGGCCGAGGGGGTGGTGATGTTGCTCATGGTGATCGTGGTCGAGAGGGTGGTGGTGAGGGTGATGGTGGCCGAGGGGGTGGCAATGTTGATTTCTTTGCGGATGACCTCGTTTGAGTGGTGGTGGCCGAGAGGGTGGTGGTGCATGCCAAAGACTGGCTCGATCCGCAACATATGCATGCTATGTTTGTGGTGATTTTGAATCAAACATTGTGTTTGAAGTGATGTCTTTTGGGTGAGCTTCGCATGTTTAAATTTGAAAAACGCGGTGATGAAACTTTATGTTATGACGTTTATATCTATGCATGTTCTAATTTTAATGTTTTTAGATATGTATTGTGTTTTGTTTGAAGTTGATGCGGCTATTATATAAAATCTAGACAATTTTATTTTTACTCCACTAACTTTTAAGGGATCGATTAGGTGCGACGACCGTTAGTAGAGTAAAATTTTACTCCACTAACTTTATTCGGCCTGTAAAATCTCAAGATGATATGTCGTCTCAGTCTCTCGAGGTGCTCATAGGGGTAGGGTTTGCGTGTATACGTTCATAGGGATGAGTGTATGTGTGTTTATATGAGCACTTGCGTCTCTGTGTTAAAAAAGTTTGGACAACGCCTTATTTTTCTTTGAACAGACGTAGGTCCTCCAAACTGTGTACAAGGGCCAGGTCCGCCATACAAACAGAAAAAAATGGCTACCGTGTGCATTTCCTTTTAACCAACAAGTTTTTTCTTCTTTTCTTTTGAAAAAAACCAACAAGTTTTTACTTTTTTTTTCACTTTTCTCCGTAAAATCCGTCACAACAAGCTGATGGTGCGGCGCAAGCTGGCGCAGTGGCACGCAGTTATCGCGTCGCACATGACACGCACGTGCCGGGCACCATGTAAAAGTACGGATCCAGCTGCCGAGCTGAGCAAAGAAGACGTACACGTATACTGCGAGAAATATACGGGGAGCCGGCGTACCCAAAAGTGAAGTACGTGTATTGAAAAGCCACATACATACATAGTATTTCTGGCAGACATGAGATGCAGCGCTCAACCCTCAACCACTTTAGCAGCTGCAAAACATTGGACTGGACCCGATCAGTTGCATGATGATGCATCATGCATGAATCAGTACTTGAATAGTACATGTATTGTACGTGCACGTATAGACCCACTGTACCCACATCCATGGGCAGTATACCGGTGGGCACAGGCGCACAGCGCAGAACATGCACGTACGGTGTATGACTATGAGCATTGACACGTTTGTACCACACTAATACGTACAAACGGTAGTACTAGTAGGACTTTTTTTTTGTTTCAAAAAAGAAATCCACTTAGGGCATCTCCAAGATGGACCCGCAAACCGTCCGCATCCGTCCGGTCCATGTTGTCCGGACCGCGGAAGCCATCCAATCCGACCTGTATCGGTACACGGGGCGGTCCGGACGCGATTTCTGCCACAAATTGAAGACAAAGTGAGGGGAGGTTTGCGGGAGTCCGGACACCCGAAACGTAGGACTCCGACACCCCAGGCC
Organism: Thinopyrum obtusiflorum; assembly: GCA_036873465.1. Classification (NCBI taxonomy): domain Eukaryota; kingdom Viridiplantae; phylum Streptophyta; class Magnoliopsida; order Poales; family Poaceae; genus Thinopyrum; species Thinopyrum obtusiflorum. The sequence goes on along the minus strand of JAAAWM010011936.1, from coordinate 102,204 downwards.
CACCCAACCCCCCTCCTGGTCCCATTTCTTTCCACTCTGCCCTTCTCTCCCTTGCTTTGCATCTGCACCCTTCACCTCCGTCGCCGCTGATGTCCGTATCTGGCCGCCATAGAGGCATTGCCGGACGTCCGCAACCAGCAGCGACACGCCTGCTTGATGTTACGACAGAGCTGCCCACCACCCTGGAGCCGTGTATACCCATGTACATTTCGTCCCCTGTCGACGCCTCCATAGCGGACACCACGCCCGACAGGTGTTCGATCAAATACCATTGAGCTTATTTTCAAATGATATGTCGTTTTTTATAGTACGAAGGATGATGAGCTACTCGACTATGGAGGATGAGTTGTTGTGTGATGCGTGGCTGCTCGTATCCGCGGATTTCATAGGCACGAGCAGAGGAGAGCCCTTCTGGGAGCAAGTGCATGAATAGTTTCACGCACGAAAGTACATTGCGCCCTGCGACATGTACATCATTCAACCACGCAACGTGAGGTCATTGTCGTATCGCTGGCATGCTATCCAGATCAGCGTCATCAAGTTTTGCAACGTGGTTCGTCAGCTCGAGGCAAGGTGGCCACTACACGCGGCAGAGGACGAGATCGTAGGTTTTACTTCCTCTCTTGCTCAACTTGTTGATTGATTCATTTACTCAATGTTGGTCTACACATTATATGTTGCCCGTACGAGTCGCCGGGGTGTACCATAGGACAGAGGGACGGCCATTTACGTGCACACATTGTCGGATGAAGTTGAAGGGGGAGTATGTGTGGAACGACAAGATCCATTCATGAAAAACTTGTCGGACATCCGAGATCTAGTCGAATTAGAGACATTGTTGTGCTAGACTTAATTTGCATGCTATGTATGGATGATTTGTGCTATTTTCTATTCGAACTTTGATGAATATCAATCGCTTTGCATTAGTAAAATGCGGTTTGAAATGTATGCGTCTACGGTTAGATGACGTCCTCTTGCATCCGTGTCCGCGGTCGAATGCGAGAGGATTTTTGCAGGTTGCCGTTGAAGATGCACTGACAGTGGTTCATCAAAGCAAGCATGAAATTGCGCTCTGCATGGATATCTAGGTTTGGAAGGAAATTCTGATGATTTATTTTGAAGTTAATAATACATACAGACCGGGACTAGTTATGCGGTGATAGGTCGACCAGAAGGTCTGAAGATGATTCACACATTAAGATTTGGCGCCTCCTAAACTCAGGATCCTGTCATCATACGCGGATTAGTCGCACTAGGAATTTGGAGTCAAAGAAGCCCAAATGATGAGACGACTGAACTTCATTAAAGAAATACTAATATGTGGTGCGAAATTCATTTGTCAACATGATTTGGCTTGTTAATTCCAAACGTGCATATGGAGACGTGATCCAGATTGCTACATGCCACCCTCTTGACCTGCGAATCGTAGAGTAAAGTGTACACAATTATGATTTGTGGGAAACTGCTCGATACCCATAACGGGTGTGGCTATCTCATATATATAAAGGGGTACACGAAGTGTACAATACAATATACAAGACATATACAGAAGCCACGTACAAATACAGTCTAACACCCTCCCTCAATCTTAACTATGTCGTGAGCTACAGAGCAAGTTAAGATTGCGCCTACAACCTACAAACTGAGGTTGTGGTAGAGGCTTCGTGAAGATGTCAGCAAGTTAATCTTTGGAGGAGATGAACTTGATATGAAGAACCTTCTGTGCAACACGTTCTCTCACAAACTGATAGTCAACTTCGATGTGCTTGGTACGAGCATGGAAAACTGGATTAGATGAAAGATACGTCTCACCAATGTTATCACACCAAAGAACCGGTGACTGCTCTTGAGAGACTCCCAACTCTCTCAACAGAGACTGTACCCAAATGAGCTCAGCCGTGGCATTGGCAACCGCCTTGTACTCTGCTTCAGTGCTACTCCGAGATACTGTGGCCTGCTTGCGCGCACTCCAGGCGATCAAGTTGTGACCAAAGAAGATAGCATAGTCCCCCGTTGATCGCCGATCATCCAGGCTCCCAGCCCAATCTGCATCAGAGAACGCCGAGAGAGCACTCGAGGAGGTAGACCGAAGATGCAAGCCATAGGAGACAATATGAGAGAGATAACGTAGTATACACTTCACAGCTGACCAGTGTGAAGTTCGAGGAGCATGAAGATACTGGCACACACGGTTTACCGCATAAGAGATGTCCGGCCGTGTGATAGTCAAGTACTGCAAGCCACCAACAATACTGCGGTACTCTATAGCATCATCTGAAGGAAGCAAAGCACCATCCAAGGCTGATAACCGATCAGTCTCAGACATAGGGGTGGTAGCATGCTTGCACTACAACATACCAGCACGTCGTAGCAAGTCCAATGAATACTTATGCTGAGTGAGAGTCAGGCCAGTAGGGGACCGTGAAACCTCCAGACCAAGGAAGTAATGGAGAGCACCCAGATCCTTGACAGCAAAATGACCACTCAGAGTAGATAGCAGACGATCAGCAGCAGTCACTGAGGAGCTGATAAGAATAATGTCATCAACATAAACCAGCAGGTACATAGTAACCTCAGGACGCTGGAACATGAACAGAGACGTGTCAGCAGTGGACGGAGCATATCCAAGACGTCGAAGAACCGAGCCAAGTCGGGCATGCCATGCACGAGGAGCCTGCTTAAGTCCATAAAGCGCCTTAACAAGACGACACAAATGATGTGGATGAGCAGGATCAACAAAACCTGAAGGTTGCCGCATGTAAACCTCTTCCTCCAAGACCCCATGGAGAAAAGCATTCTGAACATCAAGCTGACGCAGAGACCACCCTTTGGCAACAACCAAGGACAGAAGCAGACGAATGGTGGTGGGTTTGACAACTGGACTGAAGGTATCCTTATAATCAAGACCATACCGTTGTTTAAACCCCTTAGCCACCAACTGTGCCTTGTACCGCTCAATAGATCCATCAACATGATTCTTTACCTTAAACAACACCCACTTGGAGTCAATGATGTTGACACCAGACACAGGAGGAACCAAGCGCCAGGTATCATTCCTCTGTAGTGCCAGAAACTCCTGCTCCATGGCACTGCGCCAATGAGGAATCCGAAGAGCCGCCTGAAAATGCCGAGGCTCAGCAATGGGATCAGCATCTGTCTGTGCCATACACGCCGCAATCCACGCAACCGTGCCGTCAGTGCGCTCCTACGGCCGAACAATACCACTCTGACTGCGCTTACGAGGACATAGAACAGCGGTAGGCGGTGGAGGTGGCGGCGGCGACGGGGTCGATGAAGATGACGATGATGACGCAGAACCAGTCACACCAGGCGACCGGTCGGGCGAGGAAGGAGTGGACGCCCGCTCAGCCAACGCGAGTGGGGACGCCGTGTGATGCCCCCGACTCAATCGTGCACTAATCATACACACAAACGTGCACGATCAAGCACAGGGACTCACGGGAAGATATCACAACACAACTCTAACACAAATAAACAGAGATCCACGAATATTACAGACCAGGGATCACGAGGATCCGAATACATAAGTCAGTCATACAAATAATATCTGAGTACAGACATAGTTAGCCAAGGTTTGCCTTAAGAAGGCTAGCACAAACAACGACTCTAGATCGAAAGGCGAAGGCCTCCTGCCTAGGGCCTCCGATCCTACTCCTGGTGGGCAGGCTCAATCCAGTAGTACGTGATGTCTGGGCCCTCCTGGTAGTAAGCTCCTGCGGTGTCATATGGCTCCGGAGCTCCATCGTCTGATGTAACATCAAAAGGGTATGGGGGAAAAGGAGGTAGCAAAGCAACCGTGAGTACTCATCCGAAGTACTCAGCAAGCAAGGATCTACACTACATATGCAACATTATCAAAGAAAGGTTGTATATATGGACTGGGCCGCAGAAATGCCAGAATAGAGAGAAGGCCTAGTCCTATCGAAGAATAGCATCTTCACGAAGCCACCATCTTGCAGCAATTAGAAGAGTATAGAAAAGCATTTTATTAAGCAAACATGTTGAGGCAAAGCCTAGAGATCCTTTCTCGACTCCCTGCGAGAAAGCGATCCCGGAGCTTCAATTAATTAAACATGTATCCAGTTCAAGTAATAGATCGGGATACCGAACTGAGCATCCTGTTACCGTGGACACGGCTATTCGAATAGATCACTTCCCTGCAGGGGTGCACTACTGTTACCCAGCACGCTCGATCACCTGTGGCCGGACACACTTGCTAGGTAATGCTCGGCCTCGGGAGATCAACACGAAGCAGCGCCCTACCTAGGCTCAGCAGAGAGGTCAACACGCCGGACTAACCTATGCACCCAGGGGTCTTGGGCCATCGCCCCGGGCGCTCCTGCGCGTTGTGAGACTGGTCGGGGACCAGGCGCGACACTGAACTCGTCAGTGAAGTATCCAGCCCAACCCCAACAATCAGCCCGCACAGTGAACTGTGACGTCTGATGAGCTTTCGGGAGAAACGTACGACGTAGAGGGCCCCATAACCATTATCCCACGTGGTGGTAGTGCGTATAGGCCATTGGCCAACTCAGATCAATTACCCAAATCCGATAGGCGTATTTAATAACTCGCGGAGACAATCAGAGTTTCTGATGCTCCGCCACAATATCTCTCTCGGGTGCCCTCCTGACAAACCCGACTGCATAATTTCCCTGCGGGTACCCCTGAGGGTCGACCCGCCTGCGACGAAGGTCAAAGTAACCATGTGGTCATAACATCAAGGGGGAAACCCTGTGGAATTGTAACACCCCCTCTGTAATGAGCTACAGTAACCTCAGTGATTAAGCTAATCTTTTGCTAAACAGTGCTTGATCACCTTTGATTCAAATATCATTTGAATTTCCACTTTGAAATCAAATTCAAATTTGCAAGTGAAATTTGAAGTTGCACTAAAGTTGCTGGAAAAATGTTCATCATTTGGCACAAATTCCCTAACTAATAATTGTTAAGGAAAACAACATCACCATCAAGCTAAGGTGGTCCACAGCAATTTAAAACAGTGCAAAAACAGCAACATGTAACCCTTTTCTATTTAAACCAAATTCAAATGGATTCAAACCAGCCTCAAACTTTTTGAGCCAACTCAGGATATTGTCAAGTAATTATGTATCAAGTTTCATCATTTACAAAAATCATTTAGTAGCTCAAAATAATGCAAAACAGTGGCTGGAATGTTTGGTAGTAAAGAAATGGGAAAATAGAAGAAACCACTGTGCACTTATGGCCAACTTCCTATAGTGCAACCCAGCCCATCTAAGGGCCTTCTCCTTTCTCTGTACAGAGGAGGAGGCAGTGCCATGGCGTGGCGCACGAACGCCCGTCCACGCGCCCGATGAGCTCGTGTCGAGCATCCACGATGCCCCTAGCTGGATAAGATCACCCTGAACCCCAGGGACAACCCTAGCCCTCTCTGTTCTTCCTCCCTGCGCCGCTTTCTTCCCCGTAAGGCGCTGTCGAGCCGCCGTCACTGCATCCTCGTCGATCCCACGGCCACTGCGCTCCCCGCGCCAGGAGAAGATGTCCGGGAGCCTCCCCATCCTCGTCTCCTTCGTCTACGACCATTGAATCAAGCCGGGCCGAGCCGTTCGCTCGGCATCGAGCACATCTTCGTCGCGTACATCGCCAGCATCCGGCGTCGTTTGCCGCGGCTCCGGTCCACCTCTGGCCTCCCCGACTGCACCTCCGAGCTCGCGGTGAGCTCCTCCCTCGAATCCCCCTTCCCCCCTTCGACCCGTTCCGTTTACGTTGTCCCCGAGCCGCTGGTGGCTACTGCTGCTGCTCGTTACTGCTGCTGCTTGCCATGGCTGCTAGCTGCTGCTCTTCCTCCTGCCTAGCTGCTGCCCTCCACCACTGCTGCCGGCTGCTACTGCTGCTGGCCACGACCATGGCCGTGGGTGTGTGTGTGTGTGTGATGTGCTGTGTGTGCGTGAGTGTGTGGGTGTGTGGCCGGCTGGACACTGTCCAGTACGGCCGGCCCTGATTCTAATTAGTAGTACTAATTAGGTTAGCTAGGTTAGTTGATTAGTTAGTCTAATGTATGTATGACATGTGGCCCCCACTTCTAATCAATCTAATTTAATTAAAGTCTAACTAAGTCTAGTCACTGACAGGTGGACCCCCAGTCAACTTTTGACTAGTCAGTTTGACTTGGTCAATTCAGATTAAAATAAATGCAAAATTCCAGAAATTTTAGATTATTCATAAAACTTTGGAAATTCGTATAAAATAAACCGTAGCTCGGATCGAAAAATTTCTACATGAAAGTTGCTCAGAACGACAAGACGAATCCGAATAGGTAGTCCGTTCGTCTGTCACGTGTCCCTAGCATAGCGAACCTGCAACCGTCCCCCTCCGGTTCGTCTGACAGAAAAGGCCAAACTTCGGGAAAGCATTCCCGGATGTTTTTCCCCTTCGCCGGTATTACCTAGCACTGCGATAGAACACCGCTAGCTCTGCTTGTTGACATGTCATGCACCTGTTGCTTCGTATTTCTGTTCTTCCCCCTCTTCTCTCTCGTTAGATCCCGGTACCGACGTAGTCTCCGAGACCGACGCAGCTCCGGTGATTGGCTACACCGCCGACGACCTTGCCTTTGCCGCCGAGCAACCAGGCAAGCCCCCCCTTTGATCATCCCGATATCGCCCATTCTATTTTGTCATGCTTGCATTAGATTTTTGCTACTGTTACTGTTATCCTATATATGCTGCATAGCCCGTTTATTGTAACCTGCTGTTGATACATTCCTGCTTATCCTAGACTGTTTAGTATAGCCTGGGTAGAGACCCATGAGAGACCCCCACTATATCCCGACTGCCCCGCTGGAGTTCAGAAGACCCGAACAACGGGATCGAAGACCAGGCCCCGGCACTGCACATCACTTCCCCCTTAGTTGCTCGACACTACTGGGTTACTATCGAGTGCCGAGGATGATACCTCGTCAGCACTTCTGATGATAACCTTGTAGGTTAGTTAATCGGTCGTGGTAAGCGAGGGTGATTCCTCCTACATCACCCCCGATAACGACGAAGTCATGCAACACTTCAAGTGTGGACCTCGAGGGTGATGCCTCCTATGTTCACCTTGATGTTACATCAGGTGGGAGTCCAACGAGGGTGATGCCTCGGATTCCCCCTTGATATGGTAGCCACACGGATGCCTTACATACTGATGATACTGATACTTGAAAAGGCGGGTCGACCCTGAGGGGTACCTGCAAATGATGGATAGTTACCCGTGACATAAATACGAGGCGCGTCCGGGCATTCTTAGCCCTTGCAGCAAGTCCTCGAGACGGGGCGACGGGGTCACATCAATCGTGAGTCTCTGCTCGTTACCGCAAGCCCCTAGTCCTCTAACGATTTGGATATTTGATCCGAGCAGGCCTACGGCCTGATAGTACTAACCATCACGTGGGAATAGTTATGGACACTCTGCATCGTAGCATCAGCCGAAAGCTCTGTCAGACGTCCAGTTCAGCACTGCGGCCGGGCTGGGCCGGCACCATCCGGTAGTGGTGGAGCCTGGTTCGCCCTGCACGCAACGACCCGGAGGGCGAGGGGCGATGGCCCAAGACCCCCTTGCGCTTAGGAGGTGGACCGGCGGGGACCTCTCTGCTGAGCTGTAGGTAGGGTTGCGGTGTATCGTTTGGCCGAGGCTAGGCATGACCCAGGAAAGTGTGTCCGGCCGGAGTTAAGCGAGCGTGGTGGGTAAGTTGGTGCACCCCTGCAGGGAAGAACACATCTATCGATAGCCGGTCCTACGGTAAAGGACACTCGGAGTTGTATCCCGATCAATACAACTAGAACTTGTGATGATTATTGGATATGTGGTTCCGGGATCGCTTTCTCGCAGGGAGTCGAGGAAGGATCTCTGGGCGAGACTGTTGCTTGCTACAACCACTACTACATTATACTATGCTATTCTGTACTCTTCTAAATGCTGCAAGACGCTCGAAGATGCTTGAAGATACTTGAAGATGCTAGTCTTCGATAGGACTAGGCTTTCCCCTCTATTCTGGCATTTCTGCAGCCCAGTCCACATATACAGCCTTCCTTTGATAATATTGCATATGTAGTGTAGATCCTTGCTTGCTGAGTACTTCGGAGTACTCACGGTTGCTTTGCTTTCTTTTTCTCCCCTTATCAGTTTGTCCTGACCATATGACGGAGCCCCTGAGATAGCTGCCCCACCGACGACTACTACTACCACCTCGAGGGTGTTACTTCTACGAGCTGGTAGACGACCAGGAGTAGGATCGGAGGGTCCTAGGCAGGAGGCCTACGCCTTTCGATTGTAGCATTTTATTTTGCCCCGCCTTTCTAAAAGGCCTATCTCTGTTTCTCTTTTATATCTGTACTCAGATATCTGATGCTTCCGCTGACGCTTGTATGCCATCGAGCTATGTATTCGAGCCCTCGAGGACCTGGCTTGTAATATAAAGCTTGTACGACTTTATTTATGTTTTAGAGTTGTGTTGTGATATCTTCAAGTGAGTCCTTAGGCTTGATCGTGTGCATTTGCATGTATGATTAGTGCGTGATTAAGCTGGGGGCGTCACAGGTTGGTATCAGAGCCGACTGCCTCTAGGAACCCCCTTTCCAACTCCTTGGCCGAAGTTGAGTCTAGTAACCGAAAACCGTTTTACTAACTTGGCTGTGTGGCTTACGGGCCCACGTCGCAAACTGGGTGGTATTAGGATCTTTTACTCCTCGACCTTTACTCTGGGACTCTGCTCTCTCTTCTATTCGGGTTAATTTTTTTGCTAACTCCAACATTAGGTTCTCGTGATCACATCCACCTGGAGTTCTAAAAATATTCCCCCCTTGCTTCAAGATTGTGGGCCAGGTTCTGCTTACAGGATCCTTTTATCGAGGGCACCCTGTGTTGTCACTTGCAGAATCCTCGCTCCAACAGTTTTCTCCGACGTTGATGTAGCCTTTGCTATGTCTCGTTGTGTACTTCCTTACCGCGTGCCTGCGGGCCGCCTAGTTGTCTAGCCTTCCCCTTTCAGCTATCGTAATGCCGGTTTGTAACCGAGACTATGTATGGATTTGAATGTCTGGTGTGACTAAGATGAAGTATCTATTGCACTTCCTTCTGTTGTGCGTTTTACTTCATCAATGACCCCATACCCATGCAGTTTTTCTTGCTAAACTGCCCCTATTGATTTGGCAGGATGGCTGACGATCCTCCACCTCCACCCTATATTGCCGCAATGATGCAGCAGTTTGAACTGAACCGTCAGGTTATGACCGGGATATTGGCTCAGTTCCCAACTCAGAATGCTCAGCAATAGTCTGCTCCAATAACTCTGCCAGAATTTGTGCGCCTCAATCCATCCGTTTTCCGCAACTCCACCAACCCTATGGATGTTGATGATTGGCTTCATGACATCCATTTTGAGATGGAGTCAGCTAATGTGGCCCCTGACAGTTACGTCACCTTTGCGACATTTCACTTGAAGGGTCCCGCTGCTCAGTGGTGGGAAAGCCACAAGGATATGTTGCCTGCAGAGACTGTAGCCACGTGGCAGGAATTTTAGTCAGCTTTTCGTGCACGGTACATTCCTCGAGGTCTGATCAACCAGAAGAAGCAGGAGTTCCACAAACTCTCACAGGGCAAAATGACTCTGGATGAATATCAGAGGAAATTTCTTGAATTATCCCGCTATGCTAAAGATGACGTCGACGCTGACGCCCGCAAGCAGGAGAAATTCCGTGAAGGACTGCGTTCCGATATACAGCTCGCACTTCTTGTCCATGATTGTGAGGACTTTGCAACGCTTGTCAGTCAAGCCTACCGAGTTGAAACTGGTTTGGCTAAGTACCAGGAGTCGCTCAAACGCACTCGTGATGTTGGCTCATCCGCGGGTCAGCCTGTTCAGAAACGCCGAGTCTGGATCCCACACAATGTTCATCACCGACCTGCCCCTGCACCGAGACCTTCTTATGTTGCACCTTGTCTGCCTGCACCGCCTAGCCAGCTCAGAAATCAAAGTGGACAGCTCAATGCTATGGCTCCTCCCCATAATGATGGTTTATGCCGCAAGTGTGGACAGCCAGGGCACCGTGCTCTCAACTGTCGCCAGGGTCAGCCACAGGATTTAACGTGTCGACCTGTTGACAGTAGGAAGGGCCGTCGAAACCACCCTAGTAGAAAACGTAATGCTAGACCACCTGCTATGAATAGTGGTCAAGTCACCCATGTCAAAATGAATGAAGCTCGAGAGTCCCCTAAAATCGTGATGGGAACTCTTCCAGTTAATTCAATGGCAGCTTCTGTTCTCTTTGACTCCGGTGCATCACATTCCTTTGTGTCCCAACAATTTGCACAATTACATGAGTTAACCATGAGCTCATTTCCCACTCCATTGGAGATTAGTACTCCCTGTTCCAGATGGCAAACCAAGATGGTAAGTCACAACAATCAGATCAGAATTGAAGGGTTGATGTTCTCTGCTTCCCTTATTGCTCTTGGACCTTCCGACATTGACATCATCCTTGGCATGGACTGGTTGACAGCGAATAAAGCTTTGATTGACTGCACTAATAAGACAGTCCAGCTCACTCATCCTTCCGGCCAGACAGTCAGATACTCAGCTCGGACAGTTCAGAATGCCGACGATCAAATATATGTTCTGAATGCATTAAATGCTTCACCTCTTGAAGGCATCGAGAACATTCCAGTTGTTCGTGATTTTCAAGATGTCTTTCCAGAAGAACTTCCAGGAATTCCCCCTGCTAGAGCTGTCGAGTTCGTCATAGACTTGAAGCCGGGCACTACCCCTATTGCGAAGCGTCCTTATAAGATGCCTCCGCACCATCTTCTTGAACTTAAGGAAGTGATCGACAAGTCGCTTAAGAAGGGTTTCATCCACCCTAGTTCATCTGCTTGGGGAGCACCTTCCCTCTTTGTCAAGAAGAAGGATGGTACGAATCGGTTGGTTCAAGATTACCGACCTATTAACCAAGCAACAATTCAGAACAAGTATCCGCTTCCCAGAATCAATGATCTGTATGATCAACTTGCTAGTTCCTCAGTATTCTCTAAGCTTGATTTGAGATTGGGATACCACCAGATCCGAGTTCGTGAAGAGGATATTCCGAAGACAGCATTCGTTACTCGCTATGGCTCTTATGAGTACACTGTCATGTCTTTCGGCTTGACTAATGCTCCAGCAACCTTCTCCCGGTTAATGAACTACATCTTCAGGATTATCTCGACAAATTCGTCGTGGTATATCTGGATGATATTCTGTTATATTCGAAGAATGAAGAAGAACTCTTGGCGAGACTGTTGCTTGCTACAACCACTACTACATTATACTATGCTATTCTGTACTCTTCTAAATGCTGCAAGATGCTCGAAGATGCTTGAAGATACTTGAAGATGCTAGTCTTCGATAGGACTAGGCTTTCCCCTCTATTCTGGCATTTCTGCAGCCCAGTCCACATATACAGCCTTCCTTTGATAATGTTGCATATGTAGTGTAGATCCTTGCTTGCTGAGTACTTCGGAGTACTCACGGTTGCTTTGCTTTCTTTTTCTCCCCTTATCAGTTTGTCCTGACCATATGACGGAGCCCCTGAGATAGCTGCCCCGCCGACGACTACTACTACCACCTCGAGGGTGTTACTTCTACGAGCTGGCAGACGACCAGGAGTAGGATCGGAGGGTCCTAGGCAGGAGGCCTACGCCTTTCGATTGTAGCATTTTATTTTGCCCCGCCTTTCTAAAAGGCCTATCTCTGTTTCTCTTTTATATCTGTACTCAGATATCTGATACTTCCGCTGACACTTGTATGCCATCGAGCTATGTATTCGAGCCCTCGAGGCCCTGGCTTGTAATATAAAGCTTGTATGACTTTATTTATGTTTTAGAGTTGTGTTGTGATATCTTCAAGTGAGTCCTTAGGCTTGATCGTGTGCATTTGCGTGTATGATTAGTGCACGATTAAGCCGGGGGCGTCACAGGAATCACCCTCGGTGGATTCCACTTGATGAAATCATCAAGGTGAACGTACGAGGAATCACCCTCGAGGTTCACACTTGAGGGTTGCACGACAGAGTCGTATCGGGAGTGGTTAAGGAGGAATCACCCTCGATGACCACGATCGAACAGCTACACTGCAGAGTTAGCATCAGGAGTGCGTTACGAGGTATCACCCTCGGCACTTGATAGTAACTACGCAGAGTCGTACAACAAAGGGGGGTAAAGTGAGGTGTCGGTCCCTGGTCGTTGATCACGTTGATCGAGTCATCGATGATGAAGCAGAGGCAACAAGGACAAGGTGGGGGGTCACTGATGGTTCACTAACCAACCTATACTAAGCAGTTTAGGTTAAGCAGGTAGGTATCAATAAGCAGGTTACAAAAAGCAGGCTATGCATAAGAATAGGAGTAATCAATTACAGTAGCAAAATCTAATGCAAGCATGAAAGAATGGAATGGGCGATATCGGAGTGATCAAGGGGCCCCGGGGGCTTGCCTGGAAGCTCTGCTGAGAGGGGCTGGTCGTCAGAAGGTTGCTCGTCCGGAGCGTAGTCGTACTCTGCTGCGTCTGCGTCGGTCTCAGCGTCTATCGAGAGAGAAGAAGGGGGAAGAAACAGTAAATACGGAGCAAACAAGCATCACAAAACATAACATGACCATACGCGGTGCTAGGGGTGACCTATCGCAGTGCTCGGTGATACAGACGAAGAGGGATAACATCCGGGAATGTTTCACCGAAGTTTGGCATTTTCGGACAGATGAAACGGAGGGAGGATGGTTGCAGGTTCGCTATGCTAGGGACGTGTGGCGGACAAACGGACTGCGTATTCGGATTTGTCTTGTCGTTCTGAGCAACTTTCATGTACAAAGTATTTTCATCTGAATTACGGATTATTTTATATTAATTTTAAACGTTTTAATTATTTTTTAATTAACAGAATTACTTTAAATCAAAAAGCATTTATGACATCAGCATGATGTCAGCGGTCAAAGTTGACCGTTGACCAGTCAACTGACTGATGGGCCCCATTTGTCATTGACTCTACACTAATTAACAGAGTTAATTACTACAATTAGACATGTTAATTAGTTTAAGTTAATTAACCTAAATTAATTAAGTTAATTAATTAATTTATTTATTTATTTATTATATTATTATTATTTATTAACATTCTGGGGTGGGGCCCCTTGTCATTGGCAAGGGGCTTAACGGGCGCCGGGTTTTCGGGCGCAGGGCGTGTGGGCGCTGTTGCGGGCGCCCGACTGGGTGCGGTGGGGCGAGGCTACCAGGGCCGAGCGGGCACGGCCGGCGCGGGCGTAGCCGGGCAGTGGTCAGCGGCAGGCGGCGAGGGCGCATGTGCCAGGCGGAGCTGCGGGAGGAGGTGCGACAGCGGCATGGCGCCGGCTGCAGCGTAGGGCAGCAGTAGCTGCCCGCGGCAGAGGGAGGCAACGGCGACCGGTGCGGTGGGCGCTGCGGCAGGGGCAGAGCGGGCAGGAGCGGCACAGCTAGCGCACGGCGGGAGGCGGAAGCAGCTGCGTGCGCGCGTCGGCGTGGCCAGCGACGAACGGTGCTCGGGCGGCTGCGACGAGGGGCTCCGGCAGTCAGTGGCTCGGACGGGAGCGGTCGAAGGCGCGGGCGCGGGGCAGCGGTGGTGCGGGCGATGAGCAGCAGCAAGGGCGGGGACTCGAGTGGGGCTAGGCGTGGCGCGACGGTGCGCGAGCGGGAAGCAGCGAGCGGGGCTAGGCCCGGGCATCGGCGCGGACGGGCGCGGCGGACGGCGTCAGACAGGGGGAGAGGGACGGGGAGAGAGATGGGCTAGCTCACGGGCGTTGCAGGTGTACGCCGGCGAGGTTCGGGGAGGCTGGTTGAGGAGGAGGTTGGGGAGGCGACAGGCGACGGCGATGGTGGTCGACGGCGCGGGTGGGCTGGTGGGCCGACCGGCTGGGCCGTTTGGCCCAGTTGGCCGGGGGATCTTTGTTCCTTTTTTTCATTTACTTTATGTTCGGTTTTCTTTTAGTTACTTTTTAAATTTAGTTTTATAAAAATTACAACTATCACCTAAATTAGTATTAATAAATATACTACTGCCACAATAATTTGGGCAACTAAATAAAATAGTTTAATATTTTATTAATTGAAAAAGGCATTTAATTAATTGATTTTGCTGCTGTTTTAATTAATTTAGTGCATCTAAACTCATTATAAAAATGTGGTTTCTTCACCAATATTATTTATGATTTAATTGTCACAGTTGGTACTTTTTAGTTTTGACATTCGAAAACTTTTATTGTTTGACTTTATTTTAAATTTGAAATTTGAATTGGTTTTGAATCATCGTGAGGTTAACAACAGTAATCACGGTGACGTGGCATCATTAGCAGGGGTTCACTGTAGCTTAATTATCCGGACGTCACACGCCGGCTCCAGCAAGTACGCCGGCTCAGCCGACACGTCGGGAAGCCCTGTAGTGCCAGGCTCGGCCAGCCCCGTCGGCAGGCCAGGTGACGGAGGGACGTCGCGAGCGGGCTCGGCAGACATCCGAGGGGACGCGGGCAGCTGCTCATCCAGAAGCTCGAGGCGTGCTCCGCGCCCAGTACCTGCACCATGGTTAGGTAGCAACACGGGGGTATATGCAGCATCAACAAATTGACCAGGCAAAGGTAAAGCAGATTTCTCAGGTGCAGTGGAGTGGTGAAGGTGGCCGGAATTGCGGAAAAAGGAAAAACATTCTCATCAAACACCACATCACGTGAGATATAGACGCGGTTAGAGGGAACATGAAGACACTTGTACCCTTTATGAAGAGAACTATAACCAAGAAATACGCACTGTTTAGACCGAAACTCCAACTTGCGTTGATTATATGGACGAAGATGTGGCCAACACGCACCCCAAAGACCTTGAGAAACGTATAATCAGGAACTTCATTCAGCAAGAGCTCAAGTGATGTTTTTATCTGACGGAGTCGTGTAGGGAGTTTGTTAATGAGAAAGCATGCGGTGGAAAATGCATCACTCCAAAACCGGAAAGGAACATAGGCATGGGCAAGCAAAGCAAGACCAATCTCAACTATATGACGATGCTTACGCTCAGCTACACCGTTTTGCTGATGTGTATGAGGACAAGACACACGATGTGTAATTCCAAGCTTATTAAAGAATGTATTGAGGTTGTGATACTCACCCCCCCCCCCCATCGAATTGCACATGAATGATTTTATGAGTGAGCAAACGCTCAACATGCGCTTGGAATTGCAAGAAAATATTAAACACATCAGACTTACGTTTAAGAAGATAAAGCCAAGTGAACCGACTGTAAGTATCAATGAAACTGACATAGTAATTATGACCACTAACAGAGGTTTGGGCATTGCCCCATACATCTGAAAACACAAGTTCAAGCGGTTTATTGACTACACGACTCGACTCAGAAAAAGGAAGCTGATGACTCTTGCCTTGCTGACAGGCATCTCAAACTGCATCAACATGTTTATTTGACACTACTGGAAGCTCATGACGATGAAGTACATGGCGAACGATGAGAGTGGCAGGATGACCAAGGCGCGCATGCCAATGTGATGGAGACACACGAACACCGCTGAAAGCACTAGAAGCTAGTGGCACATCAAGTGCATAGAGACCATTATTGCGCAGTCGACCTCTAAGGAGTACGTCCCTCGTGTCCCGGTCCTTAACAAAAAAAATGAAAAGGATGAAATTCAGCAAGAACATTATTATCACGAGTAAGTTTAGAAACTGAATGCAAACTACGTGAAACAGAGAGAACACGAAGGACATTAAGAAGACGTAATTGTGTGGATCAACGTGTAAGAAGTGATGCCTGACCAATATGTGAGATGTTCATACCTTCCCCATTAGCGGTGCAAACCTGATCGTGTCCATGGTACAACTCCTGTGTAGAGAGCTTGCCCATCTCACTCGTCAGGTGATTGGTAGGTCCCGTATCCATGTACCAAGATGCATCAACTGGAAAGGAAGAAGTATGCCCCTGCTCATGACTCGCCAGGGCAGCCTGCTTCTCATTGCCCTTGCCATTGTTCCCGATCCCCAAGAAATCCTGCTTGAAGCGACGATGACAACGGGAGGCAAGGTGACCATCAAGCCCACACAGCTGGCAGGGGACCTGAGCACCACATGAAGGACAGCAGGCACGGACTCGACCGCCCGTGGAGGTAGTGGTGTTCCGCGAACTAGGCGCGGTCGACGGAGGTTTGCCACCAGTTGGTGGTTTGTAGGGCTTGCCCTTCCCACGCGTTGCAACATTGGCGGAAGGGAAACTCGGCATAGAGCGACAAGCCTGGATGCTGTTCCGTGGCAAGAAGGCGCGCATACAACTCACGCGGCTGGATGGGAGTGTCACGACCATTGATATTCTCCACCAAATTATCATAGTCGTCACTCAGTCCATTGAGCACATAGGAGGTGAACTCCTCCGGACCAAGAGCCTTGCCGATGGAGGCAAGTGTGTCAGCCATATCCGTCACCTTGTTGAAGTAGTCGGTGACGGTGAGATCATGAAGCTTCACCTCCCCAAGCACGGAATAGCATGAGCACGCGCCTGGGACTGCGAAGCAAAACTGGTATAAAGAGCCGTCCACGCGTCCCGAGACATAGTGGCAAAGATAACCAGCGACGAGACTCCCTCCGTGAGAGAGGACTGGATAGCAGATAGGATGGCTTGATCTTGAGCCACCCACGCATGATGCCCCGGATGATATGGCGGGGGACACGATAGAGTACCATCAACAAAGCCCTCCAAGTAGCGACTGCGGAGAAGCGGCAACACCTGTGCACGCCACGACAGATAGTTATCCGTCGTGAGCTTCATCGGGATGAAGTGCGCGAAGTAGAACGGCGCGATCGGAGGAGCCGGCTGGTACCCGCCGTAGATCGTCCGTGCAGCGCTGTAGGGCGCCGCAGCAGCCGCAGGTACGACGGAATCCGCGGGCGACGCGTTGTACTCGGCCACGGTCAACGCGTTGGACACAGTCGGGGGCGGGCCGTCGTACGCGCCGTACGCGGCTGGAGGCGAGGCGCCGGACGCGGCTGGAGGCAGGGCGCTGTACGCGGCTGAATCCGCGGGCGACGCGCCTGGTGGCGGGGCGACGTACGCGCCGTACGCGGGCGACGCGCCTGGGGGCAGGGCGCCATACGCGCTGTAGCCAGCCGCAGAAGGCACCGCGGGCGCGGGTTGGAAGCTAGCTGCTGGCCATGCAATGTGCGCGGGTTGGAAGCTGGCTGCTGACCATGCAACGGGAGCTGGCGGCTGGCCATGCAGGGAAGTAGCGGCTTGCATGGCGGTTTGCCCAGCAGCCTGCATGGCGGCGGCCGAAGCAGCAGCACCCGCGATGGAAGCCAGTGGGGACGACGCCAGGAACGGAGAGACCACGCCGGCCCGAGCGCCGTGGACCGGAGCAGCGGGCGGGGCGGCGGCGGCGGCCGGTGCAGATGGGATCGGGACAGTAGCGGCGGCGGAAGACATGTTCGTAACCTAATCTGATACCATGTAAACAATTATGATTTGTGGGAAACTGCTCGACACCTATAACGGATGTGGCTGTCTCATATATATAAAAGGGTACACGAAGTGTACAATATAATATACAAGACATATACAGAAGCCACGTACAAATACAGTCTAACATAAAGATGGATGATTGTTCTTTCTTCCTGTTTTGCTCTTGTTTTTTAGGGAAGCCTGTTTTGCTCTTGTTGATTACTTGATTTATAGTACTCCTACTAGTTGCACGAGTTGACTGAGGACCGGGTTTTTTTCAGTTTAAAGTTTAAGCCCTAGGAAGGAGTAGTTGTATAGTAGTTGTTTTTCTTTGGTCAGAGCTCTTCTAATTACCGGCCGGAACAGTTCTCGGTTCAGTGAATTGCTTGAAGAGCACTCCAGGTCTACCGCATGACACGCATCTCAACACAAGCGGTAGCACACTGCACACGTAAACTACTCATCAGCCGGTGAGTGAGTGTGTAGTGTAGTGTTTGACCGTGCGTCCGTCCAACCCATCCATGTTTGTTTCGATCAAACAAGCAAGACAAACGCCGCGACGTTGTTTACTCACGATGATCGCTGGAGTGTAAAGTAGAGCAGGAGCAGGTCCATCAAGATCCTCTAAACAAATAAATCGGTTACATCGCCATCAGTGGATCAAGTCCTTGTCAATATACTTTGCGCCGGTCCGTCGCGTTCGGGGTACCTCGACGATTCAGTCGCCGCCTGCCTCTCCCGTTCAAACGCCCACCGGCCGCGCGCGCGCGCGAGGGAAAGAGAGGGCAACATCACATTAGCATCAGCAGGACGGGACACACACCGAACCACAACTAGTATATCTTTTGACGCCGAAGGCCATTTTCGAATCTGAACAAAAACCGGTGGTACAGTGATGGCGAAGTAGGAAATTATCGTAGGGAGGCGGGGCGGGGCGGGGCGGGGGAGAGGGTCAAAGGGCGGCGGGTCGTCGGGGGTGCCGCGCGCTCGCGGGCCATTTCCTGGGGCTGGGGCGAGGTCGTGTCGAGCAGTTGGTTGACGGTTCCCCGCGCGAGTGGGCTGGTCTGCTGGGGGTGATGCGTCCGTCGTTGCCGGGGTAGCGAGGCAACGGGCTCTGCCCAGTCGATTCGCCTCCAGTGGCCGACACGCAAAGACCACACAACTGATGTCTTCTCGATCTAAAAAGAAAAAAGAAAAGATCTCAGTGACAGAGATGTGTCACTGTGATGGCTTTCCATCAGTTGAATATGCATTGCGTCTACTCTCTAATCTCTACTTCACTCTTCTCTTTTTTAGAATTCAAAGGAATTCCAGGAGACATGAAAACAGTACCTAAAAAATCCACTCATTTTGACACAGAAGATTGCCTGAGGAAATTTTGCTGCAGACAGATTCTATTTTTATTATTTTACAAGAGACGGGGCTTTTCTTCTTCATTTTGTATCAAAATGAGTTCGTTGTATTTTATCTTTTTTTGGAGCAGAATCAGTTCTTTTTTTAGCACTGGAGCAGAATTAGTTTTTTTTAGGGGTTGTAGCAGAATTAGTTGGTTCGATGAACTGGACGAGCAACCGAGTTTATTTAAGATACACACGAATCGGCCCATCACATGCGCAAGACTTGTTGCTTTTCCGTTGCTCTTATTGGGCTATACTCTGGAACTCTATACCATGGGCCTTGTATAGCAAGGCCTGCCAGCGATCCAGTCTCGAGGTTTCTTACACGAAATTTATAGTCACCAGTTGAAACAAATGCAAAAAAAAAAAAAACACCTGATACAAGAACAAGGCCACCAGAAAGCAACAAGGGCCCGCCACCAGCGCATTCTTCTACTGGGACACACTGGTCTGAAGGGGCAAAGCGCTTTCCACTTCAGCTTCCTTTGCTGCAGCGGACCGCTCCGCGACAACCTTCGACATCCCGAACATCTGACCAACACAAAGAGCAAGTAGCTTGATCATGAACACACCAAAGTTTTAAAATGCAGGACAGAAGTTTCGGGTTTCAGTGTCAGCACAGATACCTTCTGAATGGTCTTCTTGAAGCAGGTCTTGTGCTCATCCATGGACGCGTGGATGAACTCGTCAATGTGCTCTTTCACATCTTCAAGGAAGGTAACATCATCATCAGTTTTCTTCTTCCGGCACGACGTCATGGCAGGGTTTTTAGGAACAGGTGGCTGAGAACCTTCTTTCTGCGTATTACCGGAATCCATGTCAATGCTGAAACAAAGCAAGGGTGAAAAGGTTGATGTGCACACCCCAAAGAAGAGATCAGGGTAACATTAATCTCAAAGCTAACTTCTGCATCATTGCAGCTACTCTACACATTCAATCAGGGAAGGGATGCAAATGTTCATAGAGTAAAGAACGTTTGTCATCTGCTACAAGCATAAACTTAAACAGGTGACTGAGAACCTCCAGACTGTATTGCTGGAATCAATGTCGATACCGAGACAAACCAAAGGGGAAAAGTTCAATATACATATTCCAAAGAGGATATCAAGGTAATATGGATCTAAAAGTCAACTCCTGCATCATTGCAGCTAATCTACAGAATTTATCAGGGAACGGACACAGATGTTCATAAGGTAAAGAACATATGCCATCTGGAATTTATTGTTTAACTATCAAAGGCATAAAGCAAAACGAGCATTAATCTACTTGAAGAAAGAAAACCACTCCAGAAAGGCTTAAACTAAGATTGAAGAGAGTGCAGCAAAGAAGTGTTCAGGGTGGTATTGATCTCAAGGCTCACTTCTGCATCATAGCAGCTACTCTACACATTCAATCAGGAAAGGGACATAAATGTTCATAGAGTAAAGAAGGTATGCCATCTGCTAGAAGCATAAGCTAAAACGAGCATTGATCTACTTGAAGAAAGAAGACTACAATGGAAAGGCTTAAACTCTTAAACTTGAGATTTAATAGAGTGCAGGTAATCTACTTGAGGTGGGATTCATAAGGAACAGAGACAAATCTGTAACGCAAGACTGATATATGAAACCAGAGGCGGAATATAGTAACCATTAATTTTTAGGTAACTATTCCTACTACAATGAGAAGATTGAAGGTAAACAAATTATAGCATAGTTAAGGTTAAAGAACTAAAACAATGAGTAAAATAGAAGTAATACCACCGCAATATCTCACTCTATACAGAAAAATTGTTGGCATCTAAAGATGCATGAAATAGCAAGTATTGCACCTATCACTGTACATTTGGAGAAACATCACGTTACAATGGTGTTAATGCAGTTAATTGTAAAGTAACTAGGTTTTCCAGTTCCAGGTGAACAGGAGGTTAAGCACTACAATGCTTTAGCCAAATCGTGTAAACGATAAATCAAGCAGGGAGCCCAACAATATCCCAGAACAAGCGACAAAGTAATGCACTGTGTAATTGATTACAGATCCATGGACGAGATAACCAATAATTTGACACCAGCTGTGACTTAAATTGCTTTGAAGAAAAAGAGAGGGGGCAAACCATCATGGTTAAGGCTGGACAACAAAATTAAAGGTGGGAGAACAGAAAACAACAAACCACCAATTCCACGAAAATACGGCATGCCTGTTAAGCACCTGGCTGAATTAGAATGCACATTTAGGACTCTACAGATTCAGAAATTTTGCTAGTACAATTCGGGTCAACACAACTGGGGCGCAATTAATACCGTGACCAAAGTAGAAGAATCTCAAATAAAAAGTTCAGTAACGCACGGAGCATCACAGGGGCATTTCGACGAACAACTCGCGGGCGCTCTCCCTCCTCGCGTTTTCCGTATACGCCGGCGAGAGAACTCCGCTCCTGCGTTTACACCAAGAGAGCCAAGCGATTCCGCAGGCCGCAGGGCACCCACAAGAAAGGTCTGCTACTGTGGTTGCGTCCACGGCCCGACGCGACGCACCGTAGTGCCCTAGACAGACTACTTCGTAGAAGAAGGACGAGCGTGTCACATGTAGAACTAGGAGGAAAGGGTGGATCGAGTATTGTTGTTACCTTGGTTGAGCTCCGAGGATCGTCGGAGGAAGGGCGGGGCGGAGGCGCGGCTGCCTGAGACCGACGGGGAGGGGGAAATCGCAGGAGATTTGGCTTTCAGTTTCTTTCTTGGAGGAAGGGAGAAGCAGCTATCCCTGGAGGGCCTTCTTTTCTTTTCTTTCTTGGAGGACCGGAAAGGAAAGGGAAAGGAAATCACCGGGGGCGCACACGGGAAAAAGACTGATGCCCACAGGATTCCCGAAGGATTTAGGCCTTCTGGGCCATAAGGGGAGCCCCTCGACTGGGCCGGCCGAGCAGCGAGAGATATAAGCAGTGACAATTCCTAAAAAAAATTGCCCGCGGGTGAGAGGGATCGAACACGGGAGCCTCTTTTTGGGGCACCCCCTATGGCAATCCCTATTTGGCACCGGTTATTGCCGTTTCTGCAAACCGGCGTGTGCAGCCGCGTTAGCTGGGCTCTGCCCATCGTTCTCTATTTTTTTTTCTCTTTCCTCCACCAGGATACCTCAACGAGTGTGACTACTTTCCTCTTTACTTCTTTTTATACTTTCTACTATTCGCGGTTCATTGGTTGATTTTTTTGAGAAGTTTGTATACGGATATTTTTTTCTTTTCTATTTTTCTTTTTCTAAAATGCGTGCACTTTATCCAAATTTGATTAAAAAATCAATGTACATATTCCATTTTTAATGAACTTTTTT
Organism: Thinopyrum obtusiflorum; assembly: GCA_036873465.1. Lineage (NCBI taxonomy): Eukaryota > Viridiplantae > Streptophyta > Magnoliopsida > Poales > Poaceae > Thinopyrum > Thinopyrum obtusiflorum. Next base: position 79,969 of record JAAAWM010011936.1, on the reverse strand, counting down.
AAAATTTGATGAACTTTTTTTAAAGATGATGAACTTCTTCCAAATTCCAAGAACTTTTTTCAAAATTGATGAACTTTTTTTAAGTTTTTGAACTTTATTTGAAATTCTATGAACCTTTTTTAAAATTCATGAATTTCTTTTAAGTTTGTGAACTTTTTTCAAAAACCTGTGAACATTTTTCAAAATTTGATCAACTTTTTTCGAATTCCATGAACATTTTCAAACTTTTAACTTTTTTCCATGCTGGTGAACTTTTTCTTATTGCAAATTTATGTTTTTTTTATTTTTCAATTTTTTTTTGCAATGATTTATAGAGGTACAGAAATTATTTTAATGTTGCACCAAAAGAAGTATACAATAGGTTTGTTTGCGAAATGTAGACAACCAAGTGGTTCAGGTCTAGTGGTCATTTTTCCGCTGATTTTAGTTAGCATATGGGGCAGGTTCGAATCCCACTTCTCCCTTAATATTTTTCTTTCCCGGAGCACCCCACCCATATTTCTGGCATTAAGCGAGACAGGAGAGACCCCTCACTGAAGGGAACGCCAGTTGGGCCGGCCCACGCACGCGGGAAACACCAGCCTGTTTTCTGTTTCTTTTTTTTCATACTTTTTGGTTTTTGTTTTTTATTTCTTTTATTTATTTTGTTTATAGTTTAAAATACTATAAATATATATATTACAAAAAACACTCTTCAAAAAATATTTGAAAGATGTTCAACAACTAGTTGAAACATGTTGAACAAGTATTTAAAAAAATATTGAACAAGTATTTGAAAAAAAATTGAACAAATATTTGAAAAAATGTTGATCATGTATATACAAGTGTTGAACAAGTATTTAAGAAAATTTTGAACGACTGTTTGAAAAATGTTCAACAAGTATTTGAAAAATGTTGAACAAGTATTTGAAAAAATGTTGAACAACTAATTAAAAAAAATTGATCATGTAAATAAAAATGTTGAACATGTATTTGCAAAATGTTGAATGAGTATTTAAAAAATATTGAAATAAGTATTAAAATGTTGACAAAGCATTTAAAAATTATTGAATAAGCGTTCGGACAATGTTGAACGTGTATATACAAAATGTTGATCACTTATTAAAAAAATGTTTTTGACATATACGAAAATGTAGAGTGAAAACGAAAACAACATAAGAAAAAAATGGAGAAACAAAATGCAAAAAAGAATGAAAAGCCGGAAAAGAAAAAAAAAAGGATCAAATGGCCTCAAGTAGGTCGCGCTCCTTAGTATTTACAATGAATGGGACGTGGCGGAGTGGCTAGCAGCGCAGCTCATCTCTCTGTAGATCCCTGGTACTTGCATTAATGTGCGGACGAAGGGGCTGGCCCAAATACTTAGAACCTTCAGCGACACTTCTCTACCGCCTCGCTTAAAGCGAGAAATAGTCGATGCTCCTTTTTGGCGCTGTGCACACGCGAGGTATCGGCCGCGAGCGCACCCACCCGCTCCATGTACGCCCTTCTGGACCGGCCCATGCGGGGCGCGAGGTTCCCTCCTATTTTTTCGAGTTTCGAAAACAATAAGACTTTCAAAGATGTTCGCGGATTCGAAAAAATGTTCACCGACGAAAAAAGTTCTCGAATGCAAAAGATGTGCAAGATTTCAAATGAGTGGAAAAGTTTTAAATTTTGATGAACATTTTTTGGTAGTTGATGAACAAATTTTGAATTCTATGAACATTTCTTGAAGTTGATGAACAAAATTTGTATTCAAGAACATTTTTTCAGAATTGGATGAACAAATTTCATATTTTGTGAACATTTTTCTAAAATGGTGAACAAATTTCGAATTTGATGAACATTTTTTTAGTTCGATGCACAAAATTTGAACTGTGATGAAGTTTTTCTAAATCCCGATGAACAAAAATTGAATTCGATAAATATTTTTGAATTGGTGAACATTTTTTACATTGATGAACATTTTTAATTCGATGAACAAAACATGTTTGTGAATTTGAAAAGAAAATTCGCAAACAAAATGTGAAAAAGTAAAGAAGAAAAAAAAGGGAAAATAAAAAACAAAACAGAAAAAGAAAAACCAAAAATAAAAAACCAAAAGGAAGGAAAAACAAAAAAAAATGTAAAACGGTCTGGCCCATACGACACTCAGCGCGCGAGGTGGGTGCTCGGCGGCGCCCTACGCACCGAATAGGAAGCGCCATCAAAGACATGACCTCCTGCTAGCCATTGGAGTTGATGAGCTGTGCGTCTAATAGGCCGCATGGAAACATAAGAACTATCAGCAACGACATATTGTTGATGTGTGGGGCAAAAGATTCTTTACTTCTTATGAAGGCTCGCAAGTCACAAAGCACTCTATCCCCACATAAGATGTGCATCATAGGAGGGATGTGTCTGTTGATGAGAACTGTCAGCTGTGTGATGCACAGGATTCCTGGCGACATTCTCTCCTGCAATGCTCCATGACGCGATGTGTTTGGGCTTTGGTGCATGAGGAACTTGCATAGCATCTTCAAGCAACAAGGGAGCCAAGTGCTAACACAGTGGATTTTTGCTATGATTGAAACCTTACCATATGCAAGTTTGATCAAGCTAGTGGTTACACTTTGGGCGGTCTAGAACCTTGACGGAATGAAATTCATGAAGGAGGAGTTCTCCAGAGCCCACATTTAACCCATTCCTTTGTTGATAGCTTCATAGCCGAGCTCTTTACCATTAAGCTCCCTCAAGGACACTGGTGATACGTGTAGCCACAGAACACACCACGGGGGCGGGTCACCTGCACGTGTGGAAGGCCCCAGCACGTGGCTGGCGAAGATCCATGTTGATGGAGGACTATCAAAGGAATGGCAGTAGGGGAGCTTCTTCTACAGTTTGCCGGGACCATACTGAAAAGTTTTTGGGCTCTTCGACAATGGTCTTCTCTGACATAAATGATCTGGCGACGCCTGAAGCTCTCGCATGCCGAGACGCGCTAGCACTTGCACTTGATCTCTCGCTAGATAGATTTGTTATGACATGTGAGTGCAAACTAGTTGTTTCAGAGAACCGACCCTTTTATCATTCCTCTAAAGTCTAAACCTTACACTTGATTAATAAAGCTTGGTTTACCGCTAAAAAAATCAACAACAAAAATTCAAATGTTTTTTTTTTGAAAAAGTGAACAATTTATTAAAAAATTGAAAGTGCGGACATTTTTTGGAAATATCGAACATTTTTAATCTCTGGATAATTTAAAAAAGCAATGTTTTAGAAAACACTAATATTTTTTGGAAAACCAACAATTGTTGAAATTCTGAACATTTTTTAAAATTATGAATTTTATGAAAAATAACATAAAAAGGAATAAAATGAGAAAAAATCGATTGAAAAACAAAAAAGATAAAGGAAAGAAGAACAGTGAAGAAAAGACGAAGAGGAAGAAAAAAAGAAAATACCATCATGAAAAGAATAGGATCCTAGCTAATTTGGCCAGCCCATCTGCGGTTTGCTCGCTGCTCGCCTGTGCGAAGCATCGGCATTTTGCCGCATCGAGCGGCGTATGGAGTTTTTCAAATTGCCCCTAAAGCACGCATTATGCGCGATCTTCGCTAGTTCGCTCGCAATGTCTCGCTTGCTCCTTTTCTCTCACATTTGGTTCCTCTCCTGCATGCTAAGGAGAAAACCAAACATCAGGAAAAAAAATTGTGTGTTGAAAAGGTTGGTGATTTTTTTTTTACATATTCTAAAATTTGTCCATAGTTTTTTAAAATCATGTAGATTATTTTTTTAATCATTTTTCAAATATTTACAAAATCAAAATGTTCATGAATTTAAAAGTTCAGGAATTGAAAAAATGATCAAAAATTATTTTTTATTGAATTTCAAGATGTTTACAAATTAAAAATACTCAAGAATTAGAAAGGAAAATTAAAACAAACATTAAAAACATGAAAAGAAACTAGTAAACCAGAAAAGGTCGGAGGCTTCACAAAACCGGTCAAAGGTGCCTACAAGGCACGGCCCCCTTACGAAAAATCAAAATGTTCATGAATTTTTAAAAGTTCACGAATTGGTGTTTCACAAACTGGGTAGGGGTGTGAGTTTCCTAAAAATAATAGTAGTATTATGCGGCTTATGTGCTAAATAGGAAGGTCCCTAATGGGTGGACAAAATCATATATTCTACTACCTCCGATCAAAAATAAGTATCGCATTTTTTAACTAACCCTAGTTCAAAACTACTACAATTATTTTGGAACGGAGGGAGTATCGTAATTATGATAGCACTCGCTAACTGGCGTGCTTATCTTGGGCCGGTGAGTAGGGAAGCATTCAGGGGAAGCTTCCTCCTTGGTTTTCGAGCCTGTCGCCCAATTTTGGGAAGGTTTGTGCTGTATTTTTTTACATATTTTCTGGTTTACTTTTGTTTTTATTTCAATTTTTTCCTTGTTTTAAACACATGTTGAGTCTTTTTCAAATAAACTTACAAATTACAAGAATATCATGTGAATATTTTTTAAGACATGGTGAATCTTTTTCAAATACAAGATGAACATTTTTTGAAATATTTTCAAATACACGGTAAATGTGTTTAAACATATAGTGAATTTTTTTAAACACATGGTGAACAACACATCATGATTTTTTTTTCAAATTTCTAAAAAAAATTCACACCAGTGAACATTTTAAATTTCAAATTTGTGAATATTTTTCATATTAAAATAAAAGCTAAACCAAAAGAAAAAATGGCAGAAACAAAAGGAAAGAAAGTCGGGTTTGCTGGCTGACTCAGAGACATGCGTAGGCTGGGCGTGTTGGGTCAGTCCCATGTGATGGTGTCTCGAATTAGGGATCGCTCAACACATCGTCTCCTGCCCAGGTGGGCCGGACCATGCACCCCCATGTCGGTTCACCAATGGGCCACGTCGAGGAGGCCCATGGCATGTAGGAGGAATATTCTCGAAGACTTGGGGCATACTCTGGAACTTGGAGGTCATCTACAACATGATTACCTTATACACACCCGACCTCATTGTAACCAGACCCCCCGGTATCTATATAAACCGGAGGGTAGGGCTTGTAGAAGACATATAACGATCTCATGGTAGATCAACCTATACTTTGTAGGCCATCCCAAATTAATACAACACAAGCAGGACATAGTGCTTTAGCTCCTCGGAGACCCCGAACCTAGGTAAAATCCATTGTCTGTGTTACCATCACATCTAGGCTACTAGCTCGGACCCCCTACCCGAGATCTGTCGGAATCGACTCCGTCACCATGTATGCAAGCACGTGAGACAGCGACCCTTCTTGCTCACTAGAAGCGATGCATATTTGGTGTGTTTGGTAGCCTCGTTAGGTCCAACTAGGACCGCGCGATGCAAGTTTTGCAGGTTTGGTGACCTGTCTCACACCCAAAATCTTGGCTCGCATGATGTTTAAAGCACATCCGGGCATGGCTAAGTAGGAACCCTCGAACTGGCCACTTTTCCACATGTAGGCACGAGCGATGCAACTCGTGGCACATGGCTATCAGAGGCTGCACGTGAGAAGCCACACTCGAGACATCACGTTGTTTTCCGAAGTGCCGCCATAACTACCCTTACCGCTCTATTCTCTCCCTTCTCTCTAATCTCACACCAGCAGTGGGGAGAGCAAAATCAGGACGGCAAGCAACGGTGATGAGCATCAAAGTGAAAACTGGACGGCGAGCACTGGCATCGATCGCTAGCTTCACCACCTCATCAGCAGGCGTTCGGCAATGGCAGTAAGCCCTTTGTTCTCGCACTCAATTGGGTCGCATTCAATTTTTTTTGTTATACCACGCCCGTTTTCGATTTACGATTCACGCAACACGCATCCAATCTACCTCTCGGGGATTCAAACAGGATTGACCACCATCTCGATTTAGGCATATTCGATGGATTTTAGGGGGTTAGAACCAGATTGAGTACAAGGGGAAGGGTAAATCAAGCTTGCAAGCACTACATCATAGCCGTGGTGAGCCTGGAGGCACTTATAGCGGTGGTAGCCCTGAGACTTGTAGTCGTCCACCTCCATAGGCAGTGTACGGCCGCCTGGCTCCGGCGCCCTGGCCAGACCACCTACTCCACCGCTTCGGTATTGCCAACATCCTCTGGCTCGACCGCAACATCCACCATCTCCTCCTACTCGTCGTCCTCCAGAATGATGGTGGCCGGTGCCACCACAATGGTCGGTTGGTCATGAAGAGCCCTAACAAACCTGCACTTAGCCCATCTGGATCTTTGACCAGGATCATCCCACTCGGAATGATCCATCCCCTAGCGCAGTATGCCCACTGATATAACGCCTTCGGTTGGGTCAGGTATGAGCATCCTCAACTCCTCCGTCGTGGCCTTTAACACTGTAATGTCTACCTCTTTATGCATGTCGTCAATGTTGTTGAACTGAGTGCACATCTCCATGGTCTTCGTGAACTTGATGCAGTCACCGAGCGAGCACCCAAGGAGGAATGCACAACATCCAATGTCGTTGGGGAAGGTGCCGAGACTGGAGTTCATGGCGATGAAAAGGTGGTGAGATAGAGGGACAGAGTCGTGGAAGATGAGACAGTACAAGAGAGAGAGAGACAGAGATGGTTGGAAGAGGTAGTGGAGTGCGGTGGTGGATAAATAGGGACTTCGGAGTAGGTGGGTGGGATGAGTGAATGTTGATCTTTGATCAACATCTATGGTAATTGTTGTCAAACAATTCTTCATTCCTCATTGATCTTGCTCATATGTATGTCGCATGTGTCCTTTAATTGACCTTCATTCATATTGTTCATAATGCAGATCAACCAGGCTGCTTCGGGGACCTCCAAGGACAAGGAGGTGGTTGTTGATGAAATAAAGGGCAACGCTTCATCACACTAGGTGAGGCTTTTCTTTGCTGCTTGCTGCACCTCGGTTTGTGGTGCAATTTTTTTCCGTCAAGCCACAGACCCATGCCAACGAGATGTGTGAATGCGGTGGCGCCAACATTAGCAAAATCATCGGGTTTAGCACTTGGAAGGGGATCTCGTCAAGATTTACAAAAACTGGTAGGAGGAATGGTTATACATACCGGATGTAGGACTTGAAGATCCACCCTGGACCGGCATAGTCACCCTCCCCCCCCCCCCCCCCCCCCCCCCCACATAGTCCTACTCCCGGAACAGGAGCCACTCATGGAAGCTAAAGAGCAGTGCTCTGCAGGAGTCTGCCATGCTTACCAGGCTTGTCGGGAAAATAGCCAGGCTATCCGAGGAAGGTACGAGGTTGGTGGATGTCACGCTCATGGCTCTAAGCGGCTCCAAGATAGGGTTTATCGATGTGGTAGTACGATGACGCGGACGACGCCACTCGAACCACCGAAGGTGGCTATTTCGAGAGCAAACCCCTAAGGGAAATGCTATCATTGATGTTCAAGGGCAAGGTCGCCAACTTCCTTAACAAGCCGCATGATGCCGGACTTTCCAGCAACGCGACAATGCATGGG
>JAAAWM010011936.1:57500-70000 GCA_036873465.1 Thinopyrum obtusiflorum | reverse complement strand
AGGGGCACTCCTTTTTTACCCCTTTACTTGTGCACGGACAATCAGAGCCGCGCCCATGGCCACACTAAGCAGGGCAGAGGAGGAAAGCCGAAGGCACAAGGCGACCAGAGGCAACGCCAAGACCAGAGATATAAAGAGCAAGAGGGCGAGGTGGACTCCCTCGGCGAGACCCTTGCCGGGGCAGCCTCCGCGGCCCCAGCAAGAGCCTTGCCGGGGCAACTTGCCCGACACCAGCAGAGCAAGCCACCCTTGAGCCCGCGGGATCCATCACCACCAACCAACCACATTGGAACCAAGGCTCGGGAGGCGCCTCTGTGGTGGCATGCAGATCTTCTCAAGATCATAAACACACAAGATCAGATGAGGACCAGAAGACGACGATCCTTGGCGGGATCCTAGCTGAGGAAATCCACGAGGCCCTCGGCAAGACACTTGCCGGGGAAGACCACGATGCCACGGCAAGACCCTTGCCGGGTCCCCGGCAAGGCCCTTGCCGAAGACACCTATAGGGCCGCGGCCAGACCCGCGTCTGCCAAGGCTACAACACCGTCCCCATGCAGCTGCCAGCTTAACCAGCTGGGCAGGCACCTGCGTGGCGACGAGCGGCCTCTACACCGACCCAGCAAGCACCTGCATGGTGGCATGCATGCCTTCCTGAAGGCTCCACCACCGCGCCAGCCCAGCGGCCAGCCAACGTGGCGCAGCGACGCCTCGTCAGCTCGGACGCGTGTCGAAGCCAGGCGAGGCGGCGACAGCTGGGACGTGCTTCCTTGCCGTCCCCGATAAAGCGAGAGGGGCACGTCGGCAGTGCATTAAATGCATTTGTCCGACGGTGCCAGAGGATAGACTCATCGACTGTAGACCTTTCCACCTCCTGTGTGCCACTGTGGCAACCCCTTTTTCCTATAAAAGGAGGCCCGAGGCAACCAGGAGAAGGATTCGGATCTTTTGGGCAAGTTGCACCCCGTAGCTAGCTCGAAGAACACAAGAACACTCAAATACATCCACCAAAGCAGGACTAGGGTATTACGCATCTCCGCGGCCCGAACCTGGGTAAACGATCCGCGTGCTTCCTGTCAGACCCGCTTTTTGCACAACCCCGTGCCCGCCAACCGTAGAAGGGATCCCAGTGATTCCATAGGTGTCGATTTCCCCCGACATCTTTGGCGTGCCAGGTAGGGGGGTGCAGTTGTGGAAATCTGGTCTGATCGAAGCAGCGGCTTCATCATGGCCGTCGTTCCAAGGAAGAAGACGACCGAGCTTGACGGCGCCATCTGCAGATGCGGTGGACGCCCGTGCAACAACAGAAAAGCTAAGTCGTGCGAAACTTTAAGCAATTCCTTTTTATAAATAAGGTTATTGTCCTCGAAGGTCCTGCCCTATGTATGGAAAACCTGCACGCAAAGGGGCCCTTCCGCTATTGGCAATGCCCTTGCTCTGTTTCGAGTCCGCTCAATAGCTCAAGCGGCCGTGCCGAGAACGGCAGGGTAGCCTTCTGCAATTGGCAACGCTCTTGATTCTGACTCGAGTCAAGCTCGACAGTTCGAGCGGCCGCGTTGAGAGCGGTAAGGTGGTTCGCCTAGCAGCAAGCATACCCGACAGGCTATTGGGGATCCGTCCTCAAGGCGCCATGGCTTGGGTTACGCGCCGGCGAGCCTACCCGATCCACGTAGGGTGGACATACGAAGGGGGATCAAACAGGGAAATAACATGCATCATTTCCAAAAGTACTGCAGAGTTATATTACATCAAATTGCTGCTCCGGTTCTAACTAAAGATAGAAATTGTCTTGGTCCTGAACCCGCAGCGGCGGTGAAAAAGGGGTGCCTAGTCCTGCCGCAGGCCCTCCACCTTCTGGATTCCGTCGATGCGGCTGATGATGGGCTTGATATGCTCCTCGAGCGTCGCGAGGTCCGCATCCTCCGGCAAGCTCTCCAGCACGGCGTCGAAGTCGAGGGTGGGGTTCCAGTGCGCCACCTTGGTGAGGACCTTGGTCATGGCACCCCGGCAAAGCCTTTGGGCCTCATCGGCCAGAGAGGCCGCCCTGTTGGAGCGAAACTGCTCCAGGGCCCCGAAGACACCCTCGAAGAATATGGTCAGCTTGGCGTTGGGACTCACGTTGCGCTCCGGGGTGTACCTCACATTTGGCATCCCCATGGCAGCCAGCTTCGCGGTGATCCTGCCGGCGACGTCTTCGAGGCGGCTGATCCAGCGGTTCTCGCCCTCCACAAAATCCTTCTTTCTTCTAACGACCATCGGTATTTTACTCGAAACTATATTTTTATTCATCACATACTATGAGTTTTGCTTGGAGCGTCTTGTATGATATGAGTCTTTGCTTGTTTTGATTTTTGTTTTAAGTCTTGAATCCTTGCTGGACACACCTATTTGAGAGAGCCAAAATTATGTTATGACTTGATAGAATTGCTCTCTATGCTTCACTTAAATCTTTATGAGCTATGGAATTGCTCTAGTGCTTCACTTATATCTTTTTGAGCACGGTGTGATTTAGTATTTTTGAAGAAATGCCCTCATGCTTCACTTAGATTTATTTGAGAGTTAGTAATTTTTTTAAGAAATTATCTCTTGCTTCACTTAAATTAATTTGAGAGAAAGAAATATTATGCTCATGATCTTCACTTATATTTGTTTGAGCTTATCAAAAGCAACACATGAAAATTAGTCCCAAAGTGATAGATATCCAAGAAGGATATAACAAAAACTTTCAAGAAGATCATTGGACAAAATAAACTTGATTCCTTGTAATAGTTTTGAGATATGATGATGTGATATGTGAGTTATGTTGATGAGTAAGTATGCTTTAGTAAGAATATTGGTATTAAGGTTTGTGATTCCCTATGCAAGCATGAAAGTTAATAGTTATGCAATGAAATTATAGCCTACTTGTGGTGCATTATTCGGTGTTAATTATGCTTAATGCTCGCTTATGAGATTTTTTTTTGGTTGGTCGCTTCTCAACCTTTTGCTAGCCTTCATTTTGCACTAAGTATGACCACTACTTGTGCATCCAAAATCCTTTAAACCAGTTTTGCCACATGAGTCCACCATACCTACCTATATGCGGTATTCTTTTGCTGTTCTAAGCAAATTTGTATGTGCCATCTCTAATTTTCAAAATAAATTTCTCTTTTGTGTGCTCGCACCGCTCATGAAACGGTAGGGGGTGGCTAATATATTTCCAAGCTAGATATGTTATTCTCAAGATGAGTGTTTATTCACTTGTCATTGCACAAGAGTGGCAAAGGTATTAGGGATGCCCGGTCGTGAACTGAAAAATGAATTTACTTTATGTTGTCAAATAATAAATTCCTTGGAAAGTGTTGGTATGGAAGGCACCCACGGATACGGCTAGCCATGGAAAGTGAAAGTATGGTTGAAAAAGGAATAAACTTTAATTTCTGTTTGGGAACTGCCTATGATAGATCTAGCATGGAAAGTATTTAAGTATTGGGAACTACTCGATCGTTCTCGTTGATAGGAAAAGCATGCCTCCCAAAATGTTTTATCTCTATCTTTTTCGCTTCGAGCTCTAGCACCTCTACAAATCTCTACTTCCCTCCGCGAAGGGCCTTTCTTTTACTTTATGCAATTTTTATTTTTTATTTGAGTCTCCATCTTCTCTTATAACAACTAAGGGGCACTATTATCGTACTTGAGCATTGGGTGTAGCTAATATGCGAGTGTGTTTCATGAATGGATCAATGATTGAGCATAATGGGCTAGGGATAACTTATTTTAGCGTTGATATTTTGAAATACATGGTTGCTTCTTGATATGCTTGAGTATTGAAATTCTCATGTCAAAACTAGACTATTGCTTTGAACCATATAAAAGTCCAATTGTCCATGCTACAAAGAAAAGAATATGTGATGAAAATGTTAGGCAGCATTCCACATCAAAAAATTTGTTTTTATCATTTACCTACTCGAGGACGAGCAGGAATTAAGCTTGGGGATGCTGATACGTCTCTAACGTATCTATAATTTTTGATTGTTCCATGTTGTTATGTTATCATTCTTGGATGTTTTACAATCATTTTATATCATTTTTTGGTACTAACCTATTGACATAGTGCCCAGTGCTAGTTGTTGTTTTCTGCATGTTTTTTACATCGCATGAAATCAATACCAAATGGAGTCCAAACGCAGCGAAACTTTTTGTTTATTTTTTTGGACCAGAAGACATCCAGCGGGCCAAAGAAGTACCGAAGAGGGAGCCCGAGGTGAGCACAAAACACCAGGGAGCGCTTGGGTTGTGCCCACGTCGGTGGCCTCCCGCACTGCCTCTTTGCTCTATAAATACCCCAATATTCAAGAAACCCTAGGGAGTCGACGAAAATCAATTCCAGCCGCCGCAAGTTCTAGAACCACCAGATCCAATCAAGAAACCATCACGGAGGGTTTCATCAAGCCCATTGGTTCCTCTCCGATGATGCATGAGTAGTTCGTTGTAGACCTACGGGTCCGTAGTTAGTAGCTAGATGGCTTCCTCTCTCTCTTTTGATTCTCAATACAATGGTCTCTTGGAGATCCATATGATGTAACTCTTTTTGCGGTGTGTTTGTTGGGATCCGATGAACTTTGAGTTTATGATCAGATCTATCTTTTTATCCATGAAAGTTATTTGAGTCTTCTTTGATCTCTTATATGCATGATTGCTTATAGTCTCATATTTCTTCTCTGATATTTGGGTTTTGTTTGGCCAACATTATCTATTTATCTTGCAATGGAAAGAGGTGCTTTGTAGTGGGTTCGATCTTACGGTGCTTGATCCCAGTGACAGAAGGGGAACCGACACGTATGTATCATTGCTATTAAGGATAACAAGATGGGGTTTATTTTTATATAAATAGATCTTGTCTACATCATGTCATCATTCTTATTGCATTACTCCATTTCTCCATGAACTTAATACACTAGATGCATGCTGGATAGCGGTCGATGTGTGGAGTAATAGTAGTAGATGCAGGCAGGAGTCGGTCTACTAATCTTGGACGTGATGCCTATATAATGACCATTGCCTGGATATCGTCATGATTATTTGAAGTTCTATCAATTGCCCAACAGTAATTCGTTTACCCACCGTTTGCTATTTTTCTCGAGAGAAGCCACTAGTGAAATCTATGGCCACCGGGTCTCTTCTTTATTATATTTACCTTCGCGATCTATTTTTATTTGCTTTTATTTTCTGATCAATTAAACCAAAAATACAAAATATCTTGCTGCACATTATCTTATTTGTGATCCTTTTATTCAATCTATTACAACTTTCTCACGTCCACTTGCCAATTTCGGGCGCCGTTGCCCGAAAGGGATTGACAACCCCTTTAACACTTCGAGTTGCGAGTATTTGTTATTTGTGTGTAGGTGCTATTTACGTAGTGTTGCCTGGTTCTCCTACTGGTTTGATAGCCTTGGTCTCGTCACTGTGGGAAATACCTACCGTTGTTGCGCTGCATCATCCCTTCCTCTTCGGGGAAATTCTGACGTAGTTCTAGCAGACATCAAGCAACCATGATATGTCTCCAATGTATCTATATTTTTTTATTGTTCCATGCTATTATATTATCAATCTTGGATGTTTTATAATCATTTTATAGTCATTTTATATCATTTTTTGGTACTAACCTATTGACATAGTGCCAAGTGCCCCCCCCCCCCCCCCCCCCCCCCCCCCCCCCCCCCCCCCCCCCCCCCCCCCCCCCCCCCCCCCCCCCCCCCCCCCCCCCCCCCCCCCCCCCCCCCCCCCCCCCCCCCCCCCCCCCCCCCCCCCCCCCCCCCCCCCCCCCCCCCCCCCCCCCCCCCCCCCCCCCCCCCCCCCCCCCCCCCCCCCCCCCCCCCCCCCCCCCCCCCCCCCCCCCCCCCCCCCCCCCCCCCCCCCCCCCCCCCCCCCCCCCCCCCCCCCCCCCCCCCCCCCCCCCCCCCCCCCCCCCCCCCCCCCCCCCCCCCCCCCCCCCCCCCCCCCCCCCCCCCCCCCCCCCCCCCCCCCCCCCCCCCCCCCCCCCCCCCCCCCCCCCCCCCCCCCCCCCCCCCCCCCCCCCCCCCCCCCCCCCCCCCCCCCCCCCCCCCCCCCCCCCCCCCCCCCCCCCCCCCCCCCCCCCCCCCCCCCCCCCCCCCCCCCCCCCCCCCCCCCCCCCCCCCCCCCCCCCCCCCCCCCCCCCCCCCCCCCCCCCCCCCCCCCCCCCCCCCCCCCCCCCCCCCCCCCCCCCCCCCCCCCCCCCCCCCCCCCCCCCCCCCCCCCCCCCCCCCCCCCCCCCCCCCCCCCCCCCCCCCCCCCCCCCCCCCCCCCCCCCCCCCCCCCCCCCCCCCCCCCCCCCCCCCCCCCCCCCCCCCCCCCCCCCCCCCCCCCCCCCCCCCCCCCCCCCCCCCCCCCCCCCCCCCCCCCCCCCCCCCCCCCCCCCCCCCCCCCCCCCCCCCCCCCCCCCCCCCCCCCCCCCCCCCCCCCCCCCCCCCCCCCCCCCCCCCCCCCCCCCCCCCCCCCCCCCCCCCCCCCCCCCCCCCCCCCCCCCCCCCCCCCCCCCCCCCCCCCCCCCCCCCCCCCCCCCCCCCCCCCCCCCCCCCCCCCCCCCCCCCCCCCCCCCCCCCCCCCCCCCCCCCCCCCCCCCCCCCCCCCCCCCCCCCCCCCCCCCCCCCCCCCCCCCCCCCCCCCCCCCCCCCCCCCCCCCCCCCCCCCCCCCCCCCCCCCCCCCCCCCCCCCCCCCCCCCCCCCCCCCCCCCCCCCCCCCCCCCCCCCCCCCCCCCCCCCCCCCCCCCCCCCCCCCCCCCCCCCCCCCCCCCCCCCCCCCCCCCCCCCCCCCCCCCCCCCCCCCCCCCCCCCCCCCCCCCCCCCCCCCCCCCCCCCCCCCCCCCCCCCCCCCCCCCCCCCCCCCCCCCCCCCCCCCCCCCCCCCCCCCCCCCCCCCCCCCCCCCCCCCCCCCCCCCCCCCCCCCCCCCCCCCCCCCCCCCCCCCCCCCCCCCCCCCCCCCCCCCCCCCCCCCCCCCCCCCCCCCCCCCCCCCCCCCCCCCCCCCCCCCCCCCCCCCCCCCCCCCCCCCCCCCCCCCCCCCCCCCCCCCCCCCCCCCCCCCCCCCCCCCCCCCCCCCCCCCCCCCCCCCCCCCCCCCCCCCCCCCCCCCCCCCCCCCCCCCCCCCCCCCCCCCCCCCCCCCCCCCCCCCCCCCCCCCCCCCCCCCCCCCCCCCCCCCCCCCCCCCCCCCCCCCCCCCCCCCCCCCCCCCCCCCCCCCCCCCCCCCCCCCCCCCCCCCCCCCCCCCCCCCCCCCCCCCCCCCCCCCCCCCCCCCCCCCCCCCCCCCCCCCCCCCCCCCTGCAAATAGGAATTATGTGCCCATAGATTTTATTGTTCTTGATATTGATTGCAATCCGTCTTGTCCAATTATTCTTGGTAGACCGTTTTTACGCACTATTGGTGTCGTGATTGATATGAAAGATTGGAATATTAAATTTCAATTTCCACTAAGGAAGGAATGGAACACTTCCCTAGAACAAGAATTAGGCCACCTTATGAATCAATCATGAGATCATCCTATGGATCTCGAAACAAAGATGACAAAACTTAGATCCTTGCTTTATGCCTAGCTAAGGGCGTAAAACGATAGCGCTTGTTGGGAGGCAACCCAATGAATAATATTTATTTTTGCTTTTTGCTTTCTATTCTTGAGTGTTTGCACAATTATGCTACTGTTATGATTGTGTTTTTTTGTGTTTTAATTAGTGTTTGTGCCAAGGAAAGCCTTTAGGATCTTCTTGGGTGATAGTTGTTTGATCTTGCTGAAAAACAGAAACTTTTGCGCTCACAAAAACAATTCTAATTTTTAACCAGAGAGTGCTAAAATGCCAATTATTTTTGCAGAAGATTAATATACAAATTTCTCAGGTCGTTCTAATTATTCAGAATTTTTGGAGTTACAGAAGTATTCGAAATAGTCATATTGCTACAGACTGTTCTGTTTTTGATAGATTCTGTTTTCTTTGCGTTGTGTGCTTGTTTTAATGATTCTATGGTTTTCTTTGATGAGTTTTTGCCATAGAAAAGTTGGAATACAGCAGATATAATGCAAGAATAAAATATGAATTGGTTTGATACAGTACTTATAGTAGTTATTTGCTTTCTTATACTAACGGATCTCACGAAGGTTTGGTTGAGTTTTGTGTGATTGAAGTTTTCAAGTTTTGGGTTACCTTACGATGGATGAAGGAATAAGGAGTAAGAAGAGCCTAAGCTTGGGGATACCCCAGCATCCCAAGCTATTATCCAAATAGAGCAAGCAACTAAGCTTGGGGATGCCCCGAGTGGCATCCCCTCTTTCTTCTAACGACCATCGGTATTTTACTCGAAGCTATATTTTTATTTCTCACATACTATGAGTTTTGCTTGGAGCGTCTTGTATGATATGAGTCTTTGCTTGTTTTATTTTTCTTTTAAAGTCTTGATTCCTTACAGGACACACCTATTTGAGAGAGCCAAAATTATGCCATGACTTGTTAGAATTGCTCTGTATGCTTCACTTAAATTTTTATGAGTTATGGATTTGCTCTTGTGCTTCACTTATATCTTTTTGAGCACAGTGTGCTTAGTTATTTTTGAAGAAATACTCTCTTGCTTAACTTAGATTTATTTGAGAGTTAGTAAAATTTTCAAGAAATTCTCTCTTGCTTCACTTAAATTATTTTGAGAGAAAGAAAAATTATGCTCATGATCTTCACTTATATTTGTTTGAGCTTATCCAAAGCAACACATGAAAATTCGTCCCAAAGTGATAGATATCCAAGAATGATATAATAAAAACTTTCATGAAGATCATTGGACAAAATAAACTTGATTCCTTGTAATAGTTTTGAGATATGATGATATGATATGTGAGTCATGTTGATGAGTAATTGTGCTTTAGTAAGAATATTGGTGTTAAGGTTTGTGATTCCCTATGCAAGCACGAAAGTCAATAGTCATTCAATGAAATTACATCCTACTTGTGGTGCATTATTCGGTGTTAATTATGCTTAACGCTCGCTTATGAGATTATTCGTTTCTTGGTTGGTCGCTTCCCAATCTTTTTCTAGCCTTCATTTTGCACTAAGTATGATCTCTACTTGTGCATCCAAAAACCTTTAAACCAGTTTTGCCACATGAGTCCACTATATCTACCTATATGCGGTATTCTTTTGCCGTTCTAAGCAAATTGTATGTGCCATCTCTAATTTTCAAAATAAACTTCTCTTTTGTGTGTTTGTACTGCTCGCGGAGCGGTGAGGGGTGGCTAATATTTTCCATGCTAGATGTGTTATTCTCACGATGAGTGCTTATTCACTTGTCATTGCACGAGAGTAAGGCAAAGGAATTAGGGATGCCCAGTCCCGAAATGAAAAATGAATTTAATTTATGTTGTCAAATAATAAATTCCTTGGAAAGTGTTGGTATGGAAGGCAACCGTGGATACGGCTAGCCATGGAAAGTGAAAGTATGGTGGAAAAAGGAATAAACTTTATTTTCTGTTTGGGAACCGCCTATGATATATCTAGCATGGAAAGTGTTGGGAACTCTAAGTCGTTTTCGTTGGTGGGAAATGCACACCTCCCAAAATGTTTTTATCTCTAAGTTTTTCAATTTGAGCTCTGGCACCTCTAAAAATCCTCACTTCCCTCTGCGAAGGGCCTTCCTTTTACTTTATGCAATTTTTATTTTGAATTTGAGTCTCCATCTTCTCTTATAAAAGCACCAACTGGGAGGCAATATGATCGTACTTGAGTATTGGGTGTAGCTAATATGCGAGTGTGTTTCATTAATGGATCAATGATTGAGCATGATGGGCTAGGGATAACTTATTTTAGTGTTGATATTTTGAAAGACATGGTTGCTTGTTGATATGCTTGAGTATTTAAGTTATCATGTCAAAACTAGACTATTGCTTTGAATCGTATAAAAGTCCAAATGTCCATGCTATAAAGAAAAGAATTTGATATGACATGTTAGGCAGCATTCCACATCAAAAAATTATGTTTTTTATCACTTACCTACTCGAGGACAAGCAGGAGTTAAGCTTGGGGATGCTGATACGTCTCCAATGAATCTATAATTTTTTATTGTTCCATGTTGTTATATTATCAATCTTGGATGTTTTATAATCATTTTATAGTCATTTCATATCATTTTTCGGTACTAACCTATTGACATAGTGCCAAGTGCCAGTTGCTATTTTCTGCATGTTTTTTACATCGCAGGAAATCAATACCAAACGGAGTCCAAATGCAACGAAACTTCACGGAGATTTTTTTATGGACCAGAGACACCCAATGGGCCAAGGCAGCGCCTAGGGGTGCTCCGAGGGGAGCACAACCCACCAGGGCGCGCCAGGAGGCCCAGGCGTGGCCTGGTGGGTTGTGCCCACCTCAAGTGCCCGCAGACCGCCTCTTTGCTATATAAATACCCCAATATTCTAGAAACCCTAGGGGAGTCGACGAAAATCAATTCCAGCCGCTGTAGAGTCCAGAACCACCAGATCCAATCTAGACACCATCACGGAGGGTGTAACATCCCAAATTTTCAATTTGGAATGTTATACATTAGATCATCATTGCATATCATATTTTATTGCATTTTGGCTTGATCCTAGAGATTCTACGCAACTCAAGGACCCACGGAGAGAGTTGGGGATTTCATTATCTTCATATTTGAGTTTTCTCAAATTTTGAAAAGAGGATCATTTGATTTTAATTATTTTTCTCTTCGAATATTTCTTTTATGAAAATAAAAGAGAGGGGATAAAATGACTTCCCCAAAATAAAGAAATATTGGAGATTTAATATTAAAATCAAATAAGAATTTTATTCGGAGTTTTATCGCTATTTTATTTGAATTAGGAAAAATACGCGTTTTTCAAAATTGCATTTTAGGCCCAAATAAATGTTCACCTTGTCCGGCATATTTTTAGAGGACGGGGAAATTTTATTTCGGGATTTTTGGAGTCCGTTTAGTATCCTTTTTCTTTCTTTTTTCTGCGCGTTGGAATATTTAAAAAAAAACTTTCGCTTCGAACCGACTGGGCCGAAAGCCCAGCCGGCCCACTCCGCCGTGCCGTCCCCGACCGCCAGGAGGACTCCGCCTCCCGCACGCGCCGCCGGCTACCATGGCCGACCCGGACTCCCCTTGGCCCTTCCCCAAGCCGCCCCGCGCCCCCGCCTTTATATGCCGCCGCCCCGCCGCCTCGACCGCCACCACCCCGCCTCGCCGCCTCCCGCAGCAGCAGCCGCCGCCGCCTGCGCCGCCCCGCGCCGCGCCCCGCTTCCCCGCCGTCGCCCGCAGCCCCGTCCGTCGGAGTCGCCGTCGCCGGAGCCGCCGCCGTTCCGATCCGATCCGGCCGCCGTTCGGTTTTTTTTTTTGGTTAGGTAAAAACCGATCGTTTTTTTTTTAAACCCTAGTTTTTTTCATTTAGATCGGTTTTGTTTCGGTTTTTCTTGGTTAGGTTAAATAATGAACGTTCGTCCGTACGTTCGTTTTAACGGACGCCGTTCACCGTTAGTCACAGACAGCGAACGTTCGTTCGTTAGCATGTTCGTCAGTTTTTCTTTTTCCAGGGTTTTTCCGCGATTATTTTCGATCGCGATTTCTGCCCTAATCTTCGTTCTAGTATAACTTTTTGCTCGTTTATCGGAATGAGGCGATTCAAGCGCCTAGATCTTCGTCTCAAAGATCTCTTTCTGTTTAATCAACTTGAACAAGATTTTGGTACTGTAAAATTTGACTTTAGTCCAGATTAGTAATCGGATCTTGTTTCTTTCGCAGTTTGAGTTTCGTTGCTCCGTTTGATTTGATTCTTTTTGCAAACCGGAGTTCTTCAGTTGAACCTTCTGGTTAGATCTTCTTAATTGAGTTTTACCCGTGCATCTTTGCTTGATTTCTTATGTATGCTATTGTTTGTTTGCGGTAGAATTCCCGGAGTGCGAAGCGTGCTACTACGAGTCTCTAGGTTTTGCGGATCATCAGCAAGGCAAGTAACACATTGATCATACCCCCTTTCATACCCAGTTTTTATGCATTAGTTACAATCCTCAAACACGGCATGATTAGGATGTGATTAACTTGTGGGTTTGGGAAGTAGATGATGAGGTAGAACCTATTACCTATTTTATTATCAAACCCTTGGGAGTTACTTCTACGTTATGCTTATATTGCTATGCTATGCTCGTAGATGTGGATTGGGTTTGAGTGTATCCATGACAGATGTGAGATTGTTAATTAATGGTTCAACTTAAGGTGGCAACTTTAATACACATCTGGGTGGATTGCTTGTGGGCACCTGGAGAATCCAGTGTTGTCCTAGGATATCCCGGAGTACCCGTGTGATCATCCTAAGGTCCGCCACCCAGGCTCAAAGGGATCATAAGATTATTCATGCTAGAAACTTCCGTGTGCAGCCACAAGCTATTATGGGCTCTAGCATAGTTGAGTAAGTTGCATGACCTCTTCTAGTGGTAGGCTAGCAGATGTAG